>VWYH01004361.1:54313-97164 GCA_013399365.1 Pampusana beccarii | reverse complement strand
TTTTTCTGGCTTAACTAAACAGCACAGTTACTCTGCTCTCTATATACTAAACAAAACCAGGACTTAAAACAGATGTGCTTCTATCTTTCTGTCATGATAAAGTGTACCCTTTTATATTTTTTGCTTATCTTTTCCTTCTTAGCTTTTGCCCAAGGCAGTAATTTGTCTTTTATCTCCTGACTTTATTATCTGCTTGTGAGAGATTTTGTTAATTTACTTGAAAAAAAATAAGTTCTTTACATTACCTGGTGCTTTTTTTAAAATTAACTTTTAACACATTTCTGTGATTGCAATAGACTACTGAAAAATTTCTGCCAGTACTGAGTTAATTAGTTCCCATATCATAATCTTCCAGCCATTCTGATACAATTTTAAAAAGTATTTTAAAGCTATTTACATGGTGCCTGTATACTGTTTACCTAAGCATAAACATGATTCCTAATATATTGAACAAAAGATTAACTTTGTTGTTACTGTTAGTTCATCATTATGCATGTATCTGAGATAATAATGACTCATCACTATTCCTTTATTAGGAACTCTTCCTTGGGATCATAATCAATTGCCACATTTTAGCACCAGTGGTGGCTGGTGTTGGTGTCCCTAGCTATACTGGGTCTGGTCAACCCCATGCGCTAGCACTGAAAGTGACACAGAGGAATTCTTGGCACAGATCTTGATTTTTTTACAACCTACATTCAGGTTTCCTGAAATTCTAAATTTACTATATTTTATCTAAATTGTAAAATGTAGAACTTTACTGCTACAAATATTCGTAGAGATAACATTGCAATAATTTTTGTAGTCAGAATTTGACATGGCCCTGTTACTTTACTGGACTAAAATTCTAAATGAATATGGATCCTAACTTTAGACCAACTTTATATTGCCAAATTTATATATGTTTGTATGCATATTTATACCTACAAACCCATTTTATCTGTAAAATGTCACAAAATTTTAAATAACACTTTATCTATTATTTTTGCATCCTTTCTTTTAGCCAAAACTTGCTACATGTCAAAAATGACAAAACTTTCTTATAAAACCGGGTAGTAATCATTAAGATATGATTTTCTATCTGTAAAAATAGAATAACATGGTCTTATTTTGGCTATATCTAGGAAATAGTTGTTTAGTTGCTGTTATTCCTATGGTCCAACGAGTGTTAACGTGCTTTCTATTTTTAGAATATTGGCTTTTAAATAATAACTTTGTGAGCAAGCAACAGTCTAGGGAAATTGAAAATGAAATACGAAGTGCCGATAGGCAGATACACAGAATGGCTTTATATATGACATGTATGTCAAACTGATAACTGGTATGGCAACGAAGAAATAGCATGCATAGTCATTGAGTGTCACACATTCTGTTGCATGCAATTTTTATTGTTTCTTTCTTTTAAAGAGAGGTGTGTATCTGGGAAGGATGTCAACTCTGAGATTTACCATGATTAGAAACTCATTAACCAGTATTTTAAATGTCTAATTTATTAACTTTTAAAGATTTTTTATTATGTGTTTGTCTTTTAGTATATTTAATTTGTTTGATCCTCTTTAAATGTTGCCCTAGAAGGGAAATTGATCAGATGTTTATTTGATATTATCTTTTTGTTTATAAATCATGTACCTAAAGTCTCCTTTCCCAGAACACAGAATAGGTGAACAGCCACAGAAGAAAATGTCCATCTTCGCAATCTTTCTTTCATGCTTGTTTTCGTTGCCTATCTCACGCTTACGCACATTCGGTCAGTCAATATCCCTAAAAGGGGGAGGTTTAAGTAGTTTCTAGATGGGAGCTCATCTTTATATCGATAATTTAATGATATCTAGAATAACGTCGTGACTTCATGTGAGACTGAATTTCACACAGCTTCAACTTGCATCAGCTGCAGATCCACCTGGAACACTACTGCCCGAATTCCTTTGGCTGTGATTCTCCCCAGGCATTTCCAATCACATGCTGTACGTCTCTTCGGACTTCCCATGTGACCCAGTGGTTATCACTGCACAAAAAGGCATTTTTTGCTTTATTCTGCTTAAATTCAAGCTACCCGTAAGCTATACCCAACTCTGTGACTGATGGTAGCAATTACCATTTTTCCATATAAAAGTAGCATGCAACACATTGTACGATTTTATGCTGAGACAGCTGATTCCTTGAAAGAAATATCTATAAATCTATCCAGGTTGGTTCCTGAAAATATCGTCAAAGCAGTGTATCTCTTAATGCCCACATATTCCTCCAGATTTACTTAGTAAATCTTAGTACACAGATACAAATGCTAGTCAATGTAAAGCAGGATTTTGGTCACTTGCTTGCTCCATTTGAGAGCACATAACAGTGAGATGGGCTGAATTAGGGCCTGCGTCAGCTAGATTTGCCCATGCCTTTGTAAAACGGTAGCTGAGGAAGTACACCATGCTCCTAGCTGGCACAATTAAACAAAGGAGAGTAGAAACTCTGCAAGGGGACTTGCAAGTCTCTGATCCTCATTAGTGAGCTTTTAAAATAGTCCAACATTCTCCATGCCATGTGTCTGCTGAGAATGATTTCCCTATTTCTCATTATGTGTGAATGCCAGTGCACTGTGCAGCTCCAGTGCACAGTTGATTAATAAGGTCAGTATTAGAAACTGAGAGCTTTCCTTTTCTTAGCATCGACTTCAGTTTTCCCTCAACAGGGTTTTCTTCGCAGATTTTCTATGATCTGAAAAATGGAACTTATTTGAACAGAGCTTACATATTTATGTATTTTATCATGTGACCCTGAACACTGTGTGGCATTCTGCATTTTTTAACAAATATTACATATTAAGTTTTTAATAGCTTATATTAAAGTCTCTTAAACCGTATAAAATATTTTAGAAATATACATTAATCCTTTTTTTCAATGGATAATCACAGTATATTCAGATACCGTTTTGTTTTCAGAAGGATAAGTCTTGGCTTTATCTGAGTTATGAATAAAGCAACTCAATATCTTTCAAGTGTCACAATGACATCAATCCAGTGCAAGTGAAGTTCTCTTCCATACAAGTGATTAAAGCTCTGAATTTCAAATCAATTCCAAATTATTTTAGCTGGTTACAAATTACTCAACCTTCTTCCCACCAATGCAGCCAACATTTTGTATGTGCAGCTAGTTAATCCTTTATCCAACTGTATTTTTATTAGTATATTTTACAGGCATATTATTGGGTTATTCATTAT
Source organism: Pampusana beccarii (assembly GCA_013399365.1). Lineage (NCBI taxonomy): Eukaryota > Metazoa > Chordata > Aves > Columbiformes > Columbidae > Pampusana > Pampusana beccarii. Next base: position 93,952 of record VWYH01004361.1, on the reverse strand, counting down.
CTCTGCCAAATAAAAGCCTATGGCAAGGACTACAAATCTGTTTTGTTGTTGTTGTTGTTGGGGGGGGGGTGTGTGCTTTTTTATGTGGTTTTAGTGCGTGTGTGGTTTTTCTGTTTGTGGGTTTTGATGTTTTTTTGTTTGTTTTTTTTTCCATATTCCTTTTTGTTTTGCCTGAGATTATGTGATTTTTAATTCCATTGTATTAGCTATAGTAACTGGTCTGGTACTTCCAGTTGTTTCATCTTCAATTACCTAAGATTTTTGGTTTGAAAAATTTAATGGAAAGCAAACTGAAAACCATAATTTTCCACACCAGTCTGGCATGTAAAAAGAAAAAGATAAATTAAGAGGATTTTATCCATCTGCATCATCCCGTGAACATAGTGCAGAAAGCATAGTTTGGGGAGAGTCACAGATTTACAGAAATGCTGGTCAGAAGGAATGTCTCCTGTTTGAGGCAGGACTATTGCAACACAAAACTGGGCCAGCTGTGACTGTGTCCCACCGAGTTTTTCTTTGAGGACAGGCATTCTACTGTCTCTCTGGATATCAATACCCCTTCCAGTGCCACAAGGCTCTCCTACTGAAGAAGTTAATCGTGATGTCTAATCTGAACTTCCAAGTTGAAACTAGTGGCTTCTGCTCCTTGTTTTTCCTTCTGCTTCTACAAAGAATAGTTTGATTCTGTCATCTTTGAAACACATGTTCAAGTAGTTGTAGGCAGGTATTAAGTTGCCTCTCAACCTCCTCTTTGCCAAACTAAACAAGACAGTTTCTCTCTGCTGCTCCTCCTGTTTCACATGCTGTATACCCTTAGTCATCTTGGTAGACCTAGTGGATTCCTTCCAATTTCTCAACATCCACCTTGGACAGGAGGCCCAAAACCGGACACCATATTCTGAGTGCACCCTCACCTTAGCCCCGTGGAAGAAGATAACTACATCTGCTGGATGAAGTTTATGAAACTGATTACTCTGTCCCAGGTACAGATCTTTGCCATTCTTGTGGTGGAACAAATACCTTGTTGGTCTGATCCCCAAGTTTCTCAGGGTCTCTCTGGAATGAAACACTAGTGTTTGGTGTGCGAGCCACTCTCTCTGATTTAGTATTGTCCACCTGTTTCCTGCTTATATGTTCTGTCTTGTCACCCAGGTCACTGACAACATTACTGAACAATACAGACCTTAGTGCAGATACCTGGCTATGTAGGTATTCCAGCCAGATGTCAAGCTATTGATTACTTGCTTGTGTTTCTGGTTGTCCAGAAAACTTCAGTCCATCTAACAGTTTGTTTGTCCTGCCTATCTCAAGTCAGATTCCAAATGAGTATGCTGTGGAAAGCAGAGTGAAAAGCCTTACTGAATTCAAGCTATTAATGTTTTACATCCATCATTCCCACCTCATCCCCATACCCAGTCATTTCATTGTAGAAAGCACTCAGGCTGATCAAGCTCGATTTTCTCTTGGTGAGCCCATACTGACTTTTTCTGATTACCTTCTTGTCTTTGTCAAACTAAATTCATGGAATATATCTTTTTACTTTTTTTGAGAAACAGTGACTCAAGAAGACATTTGCCAACGACCAGGTCAGCTTTCAATTTCTGACAAATGAGAGTAGAACCCACCTTGCAATGAAAAACTATTATATCAGCTGCTTCCACAGACAAGACAGGTACTCAGTAGTTTGGAAGCCGGCCATGGAGACTGGCTATTGAACTTTGCAACCGTTCTTTGACTGTAGGAGAACACATTACATTAATAATATAACAAAGTAAGTGCTAGTCACAGTATTCAAATCACTATGCACTTAAAATAAGAAACTGGTTGAAACCAGCTGCAGAGACACTTTACCAAAGCTGTGTCTTGCACAAATACTGCAGTAGAGCTTGGGATCTGGGCCGCTGGTCAAATCCCTGAAAGATTTTCTTTGCTCCTTCATTTATTATGGCTTTAAAATACATTATTCATTTTAATGCACCTTTCTATATGCTATAGCTATATATTCCCTGGTTGTCTCTAAAATTAAGTGGTTAAACCAGGTGGTCTACAGTTCTTATTAAAGTAAAACAGATGGGAACAGGAAATCATTTTACAGTATCATCATCTTGCAGGTTTTCAGGTAGATACACAGCATGAGAGCAAAAAGCACATGATGGAGAACATATTCTGCTTTGCAACATAACATTCCTGATAGCATAACAGACATCATCTTCTGTAACATCAATAAGAATTATCTCTAAATTTTCACAATAGTAGGAAAACAGACCTCTGTGCTGTTGAATAGTCCAGGTTTCCAATAGGCTTAAACCTGTTTGCAGGATTTGACATAGATGGGTTTAACAGAAAAGGGTAAGTCAGAAAGCTTTTTCTGAAATTAGACACAAAGTCAAACAAGACACCAGGTAAAAATGCCATCTACGTAAACTGACAGGCACATAACATGTATACAGACCCAGACATTTCCAGTTGTCAACAGCTTCTTCTGACAATGCTGAGTAAACACTTTTCTGGTTTCAATTATTCGTATAGTTCAGTCCAAAGACTAGCTCCACAGTTACGAAAGCTACAGTGAATCTGAAAAATGGATAGACTTTTTTTTTCTGTTTTTCAGTTTCCTCACCTACGTGATGGAAGTGTGAATAGATAGGGTTTGCTAGTTCTAAAAAAACTTTATGGGAATATTAATTCCTTCAGTCCACTAACTGTAGGTAATAATGTATTTTCATCAGTTTACTTCAGTTCAAAATTAAAAAAAAATATTAGGACATTAGATATATGTGTTATGTTACTTAGAATTATTTAAAGTTGTCTTTCCAATCATGAGTAAAATAATTTAAAATATTGCCTCTTGTTTTTTATTTTTAAATTCCATCTGATTTTCTAAAATTCTATAGTTTCTACAGATACAGACATAAACAAAGAAAAGCTAAATCCTCTTCATCAGAAAAGTAGAGGAGAATGATTTTCTAATAATCAACCAAGAACATTTAAATGTATGTAAAATTTGTGTTAAATTGTATAGTTGCTCAGATGAATATTGCAGATCATTCTGGAAAGCAAGAAGTGTCATACTTACTGTAAATTCTGTATTAGCCATCAACAAGTTGTACAATGATTTTATCAGCTAATGAGAATCAACCTTCCTTTATGAAAGTAACTAAAAATTATTCATTAAAAACAAGATATTAAGGTTCATTAAAGCCAGATTTCCTGCTTACTGATTTAAATTATGATTAAAATTATTTAGGTTCCTCCACCCTTCTTCTTTCCTTGCCAGGTTCTGCTCTTGCCATAACAAGTATGTGAAGCAAGAAGTACTCAATATGTGTATTTTTTTACTCCTGTGAGACTTCCTGGAGACTACTCAAAGATCCTAATATATTTCCTACGTAAAATATCTAACTACTGTAACCAAGAGAAAATGCATCTAAAGAAAATGCTTTGTCTTCTGGACTAGGCACTCATCAAAGATGTTTTCTGCTTTCAGAAGTGAACTCTTAAACAGAGTAGGAAAAAGGTCAGAAATATGGAGTAAGTCAGATGTCTTAGCAACTCCTGCTCTCTTTATGTCCATGTCATTTTGGCAAACAGTTGAAAAGACATCGAGCAATGATGAAATTTCACGGTTTCTTGCTCTTCTTTTTCTTTTTGACTTTGTTGTTCTTTTCAGTCCAACTTTTTGCTGTTTATTAAGATGATTTACATTTTGATTGACAGGTGGATCCAGATTTTCGAAAGAAGCCTAGAATCTCTGATGATATTATAGATATTCACAAAATATTTCATCCTATTCTATGTAAAATTCAAAGGCTATTTTGCTTTCCCATCAAAGCAGCTTATGATTGCATTTGTCAGAATTAAACTCACCTTGAATGTCCTTTGTATTGCAGGTAGAAAGGTAGGTCTTAGCTTTCCCTCGGGGTAAATGCATTGTCCTGACTTCTATTCAGCAAAGAGGTATTAGATGCAACTTTCCAGCTTGCAATGGGTAACAAATTTTACAAAAGAATGTTAATGGAGTAAATCAAGGTGCAGGTTTTTTAATAGGGGTTATTTGTGCAGACACTCATCATGGTGGCCACCAGCCCCTCTAGGAATTCGAAATGTTAGGCATAAATTGCTCAGAAGTAAGAGCTGGATGAATTTCAGGTACTAGTAATAACTCAGATGTGGGACTAAAAAGAAGCAGACTTTTTGAAGGAACGGCTGAGAAGGGAAGCGTTGCAAATAGCACAGGCTCTGGTTAAGTGGAGACATTTGGAGACATATAAATTCCCAGAACAGTGCTGAAAAACACAGAACCTGAGCTCTTCACATCCTCAGTCCAGCAGATATGCTCTGGAGTCCTGTCCCAGTAGAGGTACCTGCATGAGCATTCTGGGTTGGGTCAACTGTGGACTTTTGAAGTGAATCTCCTGCTCATCCCAACATGCTCTGCTTCAGAGTTCCTGGAGGGCACACGCTTCTTTCAGATGAAGCTAAACCAGAAAGGCAGCCCAGGTGTGGAATAATTACTGAGGGGGCAAATTATTGAAAAAAAATTATTAAAAGTACATGTATTGAGAATAAAGTTATATCCTCAGCTTCGGCACATAAGGCAGCTGCCCAAGGAATCTGCTCTGCACAGTTTCCCCCTACCCCCCAACCTGGCCTGAATTCTTGGATGTTAAATATATGGGGGAAGTCCAGTGTGCTGGCATTAAGGAGCACATGGGGGCAGAGAAGTGTGGGGATACCATGGCCAGGGTCTGTGTACAAGGCAGGTACAGGAACTACATGGTACCGTGCACATAGCTGCTGTCAAATAAAGAGATAAATATTCCATTCCATCCAAATGCTAGTTGCTGAGCTAGCATGTGTCGAAATTTTGTCCTGTGGATGAACTTTGCTCAGTTATAACAGCAAAACACACCTGCATCCCAACACATACACACCTCCATCACACTTCTGTTCTCTCAAGCATGCGTCCTGAATTCTTTTAAATTTATATACCTTTCAAATCAAAGTGAAAGAATTTTACACAAATCAGTAACAAAGGCATGTATGACTAGAGTCACTAAAGCTCCACCTAAACGTAGAAAACAGTATAAAATATCCTAACAATAGGAGAAAGGGAAGACACCATCACTGAGAAGTCAAGGAAAGAGCACTGCAGGCTTCTGGGATCAGTCAATGGGCTGAGCCTATCTTCTCGCCCCAAAAGGATGCTTTTCGGTAAGGTTTGTACGCCTGGTTTTACCAAGGATTTCCCTGGGACACTTAGACTTTAAGCTTGTATCTGTAATAACATTGGTAGCACTATGTAGTCATCTTAGGATATATATATATTTGGTACTAATACGTATTTTTTGTAATTAAAGTGTATTTTTGCAACTAAAGTGTATTTTTGCAGACGGTGTATTTGATCAATGGCAGCCTAAAAGAACTTGTACCTGTTCGTTTTATAACCTCATTATTTGTGGATCTAGTTGTGAGGATTTCTCATTGGATGCGCTCAGACTTATAGTATGTATATTATACTGTTTGTGAATCTGTGCAAGCATGTAAATTCAACGACTACAACCCAACCCTGCACTATTAGTGAATCCGTAATCTTGTGAATTCAACACAATGTCGGACTGGCTGTTGAGCACGATTGGACCTATAGTGCTGACTTGAGGTCATTTGGAGTGCTTTGGCATCACTCGGAAGTTCAGCTCAGATACCCATGGCCTCCAGTGAAATACTGTGGACAAGCTGGAATGCAAGGGAGTTTAATTTCTGCCAGTTTAACCCTTGTAACACAACACCGGGGCAGCAGTTCTGGTAGTGCAATGACTATCAGGCACTCAGGCCATTGCTAATCTGAAGGAAAGCCCCTGTAGCACAGGGTTCAAGCAGTGTGGCATAAGACACTTTCCAACTTCAACTTCCATTCCGCAGTACAGTGAAAGTATCAGTGGGTATTTGGTCTCAGACAACTTTTCAGAGGTGGTTTACTTTTCCTCTGCATTAAGTAACTACACGTTGCAGTATACATTTAATTTCTCAGAGCAAATTTACTGTTCACTATTATTAACTGTGTGCTATCTGGGCACTTTGCCTTTAGCTTGATATTTCTTTGCTGGACTAGAGAGTCATTAGAAATCATTGCTGTACTTAAGGTATGGTGTTAACCCACAGCATTTACTTCATGTGCACTAGTTTACAATGGTTGACGTGTAACTGAGCCTAAGTAAAGCACAGCTGTTTTAACCTACATCTGTGGTACCATGTTAAGAGTGATGAGGGCAACTGATCTTGTCATTCCTCTCATTTTAATGTCCACCCCTACATTTTGCCTAACCTCTCCATTTGAAGCTTACTTACAATTGCCTCACATATAGATTTAAAAACGCTTATGTAATATTCATTTATAGATATTCTCACAATGCTCCTCGGTAGAGCAAAGAGAAGGCAGGAAAATATTTTTATGTTTTCTTAAACTTGCTATCAAGATCACGATGTAAATTCTATGACACTGACACTCTTGGATGTTTGCACATTTACTTTTTTATCTTGAGTCAAACATTACCAGCTACAAAGGAAGACAAGCACTAATTTAAATTTTAAACTCTGATGACATTAGAAATACACCATCCACTCAAATTGTCATCTGATCCTACATACAGCCATGTAGATTTCATTAGTTTGGCTACAAAATAAATCAGAGAAGCGCTTGTTTCTACTTGCCCTTTTCTTTTAGTGCCCAGAGGACTTGCTGGTATTTTCATTACATGCTTAATTCTCCACTGTGACATGTTCCTTGAGTATCTGATTAGTCAGGATGTTTTAGCTATACAGTGCTCTTAGCTATGGACATTCATTATCAGTATGTTAAAGGTTTGATTGTGTTGCCATTACATGTGCAGTAGACCCTTCGTACAACACAAAAAGCTGTTATAAAACACATTATTCTACATGAGTCTAACGGAGACAGCAGTACAGGCAGTCCTTAAATCATACTGACACAAGTCCAGTTATCCATAAAATTAAGCTAAATTAATGTTTAAATACAGAACGGATATTTAGGTGGACAAGCTGGTGAACAAATGCTTTAATTTCATTAAATCTTTACATTCAATTGAGAAATACAGCAATAGGGATTACAGTCTCAACTACTCTGTTACATAGGGTGTTGGTCTATTCTCCCAAGTAGCAAGTGATAGGACAACAGGAAATGGCCTCAAGTTGCACCAGGGGAGGTTTAGATTGGATATTAGGGAAAAATTCTTCGCAGGAGGTTTGTCAGGCATTGGAACAGGCTGCCCAGGGAAGTGGTGGAGTCACCATCCATGGAGGTGTTTAAAAAGCATTTAGACAAGGTTCTTAGGGACGTGGTTTAGTGCTAGAGTTATGTTATGGTTGGACTTGATGATCCTGAGGGTTTCTTCCAACCTAAATGATTCTGTGATTCTACAAAACAATGGTTTGTAAGATTTTTACTTTTTATAAAGGATTGAAATAATACATTGCTGTATCCAATATGAAGGGTGCTGTAATACACAAGAAAGGCACACAGAATTATTACATTATTTCTGTTCTAAATTTCAATACTGTAATACATTAAAAATCAAAACTGAAAAGTAGATCATTGCTTTTTACTGTTATGTAACACCTTTTATGTTTTCAGAAACAAATATGACAAATACATTCTCCTCAAAAAGACAGTGGATAACACAATAAGTCCGCAAACTTTATAGATTTTATCTTAGTCTTCTCTTTGATTTTATTTGCTTTCACTTTCTCAGTTCTATCAAGCAATTTTCTGGATTGAAGATAATAGATTTTGCAGTGGGGTAATATGTTCAACAGTTTTGTCTGAAATTTTGTATGGAATTTTATTTTATGTTACTTTTTCAGTTCTTTATAGTAAACAATTCTATGCTCAAAAGCTTTCGTATTAATTTATAAAATTAGAAAGATGAGAATAATTCTGCATAGTATCCACATAAAGAGTGCTTAAAAAGAAGTAAAAGCAATTCCATATGTGAAAATTATTAATGTGCAGTCATATAAAAGTCAAGACAGTTTACTAAGAAATCAATTTTTCATGTCTCTAGTTAAAAATCAGCTATAAAGCATGCATCTGCTCCCACATAATTTAAAAATTCATGAAAGAATCACAGAAAGACCCAAGTGTGTTTCCCAAGCAGAAACAAAGTATGTGGTCCTAAATTGAGATTACGATATAAATAATATTGTTCAGTTCCTTGAGCAATTTGCCATCCTTAGAACTGATTTGATGTGTAAATCTGAACACATCAGTGTACATGGGTTGTACCTATATAAATCTATATCTACATCTATATCTATATCTTATCTCTGTCTGTATCTATATCCATATCTTTACCTAGCAATGCAAGCTGTATAGTTGATGGATATTGTTAATCAGATATTTTTATTATATATTTGATGGATATTGTTAATCACATATTTTATTAATGAATGTTGCTCACACTTCAAAATATAACAGGTACAGGGAGGAAGGCAGTTCTCATTCAAATTTCTATTTAGTGCAGCTGACTTTTGGAAAAAAAAAATTAAAATTTAATAGAGTTGGAGAAGTTAATTCATGCTTATTTTTCATCGGCCATTAAGTGGTTTTAATTTAAGCTTATTTTCAGCCTTTTTATTTTTCTCTGATCGATCATTGTTCTAGTGAGTACATGCAGTTAAAATCTGAAGCACAATTTACACACATTAACAAAAATTCGATGACTAGATTTTAATTCAAACAATATCACATGGTACATGTGGCCAATATGTTTGTATATATATAAAACAAGCAAGTTAACATGATTTTTTAATATTCTGTAAGCTAATAACATTTTATAAAGTATATATTGTGATATGTTGGACACATTCTTACTTTGTATGTCATATACCAAAAGATATTAACATGGTTAACTGATTTGCTGAGTGTGCTAATTCTTCAGCTCCAGAAATTAAGAGAGATCCTTTCTGAAATGGGCTGATTGACCATATCACTGTGAAATGAAGCCTGGTTGTCCAACTGTACATCAGTTGTGGAGGCGCATGTCCCTGTAGGTTGCTGCGACCACTAATGAAAATGCATCCTCTCGAAGTCCTTGAGTTTTTTTTACAAATATGGCTAGTTATAAAACAGTGTAATACAAATTTGCATGCATGTATTTAGTCATGGAGTAGTCATATGAAATTTCTAAAACAAAACCAGTATACAAGAGGAAGAGTCACCAGATGTGTTTTTTTTTTAAATAACAGTCCCAAGGGCACACAATCAATTGAAGTACCACACAGACAGCAACACAGCACTTACTTGATGGCCTGACCTGAAAAGTCACTCCTATTCCATGCTGTATGCCCTCTATCAGGTAATTTTTTTCCCAAAGCACTGTTTCTGACAACAATAAGCAGTACTGTGAAAACACCTACCTACTGACAGCCCCTGTTAAGCTGTGTCTAGGCTATCAGCCCTGCAGGCAACAACACGGCATCAATCCATCTCGTAGGTGTTGATAAACCTGCCCGGAGTGGAAATAAGGACATGACAATAAGATTGAAAGGTGATTGACATCCTGAATGACAGCAAAGAGGCTGAGAAAGCAAGGAAACACAATGGTAATGGGAGACTGCAATTACTCCCGTGTAGTTCTTTGTAGTCCTATGAGGCCATGAAGCTGAGACTGAATCCTTAAATGCCATAAATGACTGCTTTGTGGAGCAGTTATACAGTGAACCTCAATAGGAGAAGCAACATTTCAGGTGGTCCTGAGTGCAAGACCTTGTTCATAATGTTACTGTACAAAGTCACAGTGATCATAGGGTACTGGCACTTCATATTCTTTGCAGGATCTACAAAGTTGCATAAAAAATGACATTTGTTAAGAGAGGATAGATAAAAATACATTTGTAAATGACACAGATAATTAAAAACCACCCTAATGGAGGCACAGAGCAAACACTTACCACTTCTCACAAAAAAAAACCCCCAAACAAACAACCCACAACCAAAAACCAAAAGGAACCCCCCCCCCACCAAAACAAAACATAAACACACACACACACACACACAGAAAACCCGAAAACAAAACAACAACCCTCCACCCCCCCAAAAAAACCCAAAAAACCCACCACAACCAACCAACCAAAAAACCAAAACCAACCAACCAACCAAAACCCCCTCCATCCTTTAGGAATTTTAGGAATCCCATAAGAAAGCCTGAATGCCTGATCAGCACAGGTACAGATGTACTGAAGTGCACAAAACAGAAAGAATTGTGAGTTCATTTCAGATCAGGGTAGGAACATAAGGCAGGTTGGAAAACAACATGAGAAATATGCAAAACTAGTGACAGGCAGAGAACTGGTAGATGAAGTCAGAGAACATATTGGTAAAATGGACTGAACCAAACAATAACAGATTGCTAGGACCAGGTAGTATTCACCCACCAGGTTCCACAGGGACACTTGGAATTGCCAGCCATGCAGTGTAATATCTTACTTAAAACTGCCTGTGTACCAAGGGACTGGAAAGTAGTTAACGTGATGCTGACTTTTTAAAATATTCCAACAGAGAGCTGGAGAGCCATAGACCTGAACTGTGTTACTCATATGTGACAAATGAGAAGAAATGTCTTCGAAGAATAAAATTAGTTGGCACATGGATGTATATGCCACATCGGTGAAGAGTCAACCCAACTTTGTAAAAAGAAGCCACACCTCACACAACACTGGGGTTCCCTGAAGGAACCGAGGTTCATAGGGATGCAGAAATTGTGGCACCACAAGCAGTTAAATGAAGCAATCTGTCATAAAACAAGAAGGTGAGATTGCACACAGTCAAATGGTAGAAAACTAAAGGTCAGAATATGCACTTAGTTCTCACATATACAGAATCAATGTTTGGAAGTCCTCCTTTCTGCAACATGAACTTACTCCAACAGAATATTGTACAGTACAAAAATCTGCGTGAGCTCAAAAAGGATTAGAAAAATCTCTAATACTCAGATGTTCTTGTAGTTTGAATTAAATATGTATTGGTTTTAGAAATGTAAATAAAAAAATACCGGTATCAAAAATGCCTGTCTTCACATGGATAGGAGCTCTAAGTTTCAATGTCTATGAAGTAGGGCTCTGTAGTTCAGGGAAGTACAGTATATGAAGATCACTTACCTATCATTTATAAAGTTCTTAGAGGATTGTAAATGCTCAATTAGAAAGAGAAGAACCAAAACCAACCAAACAAAAAGTTTATAACAATCTTTTTCTTTAAAAGTTTGTGAGTTCTTCATAGGCTTCAATTAGTCCTCATCTTCACCTAGCAATCAAACTCAAGATACAATTAGGGAAAAGTCTTCTCTTCTTGAGTCATCAAAACCACCAACTAGACTTTCGTATGTCTGTGAAGTCAGTATTCAGCTTTCCAGAAGATCATAATTTTTTTCTTGAGAATTTATACACAGTTACTTTTTAAGATCACAAGTATCCCATGCGCTTCAAAGGAGGCAGTAGAGGAAAAAAAGTAAGAACTTATGAAAAAAAAAAAAAGTTTGAGAAGATTGGGAAGATTGGCAAGGTGTGACCAAGCAGAATCAATCCTAGTCAGACTGAATGCACTCCCGTTTTCTCGTTTTATGTATCGATGTACATAGGGGTCAGGGCTCAGGCTTATAAATCATGGACAGATTCCACCTACGAAAGGCTGTGATCTAGCTCATGTTCTTCTTAAAGAAGATGATTTAGGCAGCACAGTCCGCTCTGGTGGTTTAATGTCTCTTCCTGGACATGCACACACTGACATGGTCAAACCCCAGGCATTCCCACAACTGCCTGTATATGTAGCATGAAGGTATGGAAAAACCTTTCTTATGTGTATGTGCAGCAAGAACCTATAGACTACAGCTATCAACAGGCAGAATCCACAAATCTGGTCATTGCAGCTCTTATGACTCTATCAGCCTGCAAAAGATGCTACTTCGGTCCTCACAGAGCTTTGCACAGGGCAGTGACATCTGACCAGAGGAGAAACATGTAAACTTTCTGGGGAATAGCAAACTGCCTGAAATTTCAGGGGTCGGGGAATGGATGAACAATCCATTGAGAACTGAAATGTTCTCTCCCTTCTTTCTGTAATCCGTCAACATGAAAAACTAACAGTATTCAACTGTACAATTAAAAGGATTAAAAAAATACTCTCTCACTATTTTTCTAGTGAGAAAGAGGAAATCAAGTATGTAAGAACAACAGAAGCACGGCATGCAGTACACTGAGAACAATGAGTTTCATGCTCTCTCACTTGTTCGAGGTGCCTGAATCAATTGCAGCAATATTTGAAATGAAAGATAAATTCTGAGCCCTAAATAGATTATTGCCTATATTTCAGGTCTCAGAAATAAGGATCTGAGGGGAAAATTTTAATCATATTTAAAGTGGTGAATATTGAAAAACGTCTAAAGCCCCTGAATTGTTTGCACAAAGTCAATATCACTAAGGCAAAGCAGCACATGGAAGATTTATGGGACTGTAATAAGAAATTAAACTTAAATTGATTCAACAAATTACTGCACATAAGAACAAGCTGAATAATTTAAAAAATCAATATGAATAATTTGAGTATCTGGAGAGTAAAGAAGAGAAGTGTTGCATAGGTTAATGTTTATTGCATATCTATTTAGTGACTATCTTGAAGCAACAGTTGTTGAATTAAAATATTAATATCAGTTTGTAGGAGTATGAGGGGAGGAAGGGTAAGAAACAGAGATAGATAGTTTCCGACTATCAGAAAACTGTTCTATACAGTGCTAATATCTGGAGTATACTCTTGCAGAGAAACATCTGCCAAATTTAAGTACCTTACTACTTTTCATGCTCTTTCTGTGCAATAAGAGAAACACTGCGAATACAAACTTAAAACTGCCCTGGGATGTAAGGTGGCTTGAATTTAAAGATTACTGGATTCAAGACAAATACTAACATCATTTTAGCAGCAAAGATGTACAAAGATTTATTCTGACAATGAATGTGTTCGTTCTCTTCTTTTAAAACCTGGCAATTGCTCATGTGCTTTAGAATTCAACTGCAGAATGGAAAAAAGGAAGAAGACTGAGACCCATTTTAAAAGTACGTAAAATGTATAATTTTTTTTTTAAGAAAACCCTTTGTTTCCTGAAAATATAGCTATAATACTTAGAAAACTAATTACAGATTTTATTTGATCTCTGAAAAAATATAAAAATTATGCTTCACAATCATAAAGTAGTACGTGGGTTCAAACTTCACATTAGTAAATGATTGCTTCTATTTGCTAATCTTATTTCTTTAGGATTAGCTAAAGGCCACTTAGGAAGCAGCACTCTAGTATATGCACACACCAACTGACTTAAATAATTCGTTTATTACTTTTGTACTCACACAGCTAATTCAAGGTTTTTTTAATCTCCTTAACTTAAAGGCTTAAATCCTCTCTTCTGTATGCCTTCCAGAGAAAAAGGAAAACCAAGTCAAATCATAATTCCCTCTTTTCTATTATTCTGTGGAGGCAACTGCATGGAATTCGTGTGTACTGCAATCTTAATTTTAGGGAAAAGCAATGACAAATAATTAGGAAGTTTTAAACCACTGGAGATTCCCCAAATGTAAGCAGGAGTACAGTGAAAATGGTCCATTACAAAGACCTGTAGGTGGGCTACAGTAGTTATACTGTTTAATTAAAATCAAGAAAAACGGCTAAACTACAAGCCTGTGGACTTGATTACAGCTACTTGGAAAATAATAGAAAAAAATATGGCATATAAAGATCCAGCATACAGAAATCTTCAAAGCTGAATAGGGAGGTATTAAAGCAGATTCTGAGATCTGTGCGGGATATGATTGTATTCTTTGCAGATGTAGTAGTTCACATAGGCACATCTGTTCATGTACCACTAGGCTGTAATTTATTAATGAACATTCATTATGAATTCCTGAAGGGGAAAAAAAGATATCTCACTGTTGTGCTTGAATTCTTCAATTATCTCGCTGATTTAGTGAAAAAAAAAGTCTATCCATATTTCATTAAAGCATTTGATTCTCTGCTTAAGAACAGCATGATAGTTAAGGAAAATCAGAACACAACACAACACAGAAAGGTAGAACGCGATGTGAAATCAGCAGTTCAGGACTGGTAGGTGCCATGAACGTGAATTATTTGCTCTGATTTGTTCCTTCGGACAAGAATACCCAATGCTCGGGTGACTCACTGGTTGAGCTCAGGGCACTTTATAGCGAGGACAGTTTCCTCTGTGGTGGCTCGGGGACAAACCATAACTGAGGAGGAGTGAAGTGATCTGCTGGAGGCCACCAAGCGGGACGGCAGCACAGCTCTGCAGAAAAAACCCTTTACCTGCCTGGCTGCCCATGCGGCAGCAGGGTGCAGGAGTGAGGGACGCCACACTTGTGGACTGACAGAAAACAGAGCAAGTGTAGTCATATATATCACCCAGCAAGCAAGATATCATAGAAATAGTTTGAAAGAAGATGCGCTAGGCAAAAAGCAATATGTTTAGAAATTAATTTTATATATATATATAGATATATAGAGAGGTATATATATATATACAAAAAATCAAAGTTAAAAGCAGGACAGTTAAATTCATTGGGATTTTTTTGGCATTTGTTCTATAGATATATATCTATATCTATACGTGTATCTATATCTATATCTATATCTATATATCTATATCTATAAGTATAGATGTAGATATAGATAATATAGATAATCTATTTGTTCTGTATTCTATAGAAAGCTACTTTTAAAAGCAGGTATTTAGGGTTAAAATTTATTCTCAGTGAAGAATTTTTCAACATATGCTCACTTTTTTTTTTTTTCCCCCTTCCTAAAGAGCTTACACTGAATAAGACCTCCACAGCCCAAACAGACCAGTCACTTCAGGAGTGAAGTGTTACAACTCTCTCTCTGGACATGCCTAGAAACCTTATTTTTCCATAGAAACCTGGCTTAATTTGGGATCCATTATTAAAATGCTCTCTGCACATGGTGGCTCACCACGGAGAAAGTAAAGATACACATCTTTAATAACATTTATCTCTCCAAATGTCTTTTCATTTTGACTTTTTCTCCATGCAGCTTGGCTGGTTTCCACTATTTTTCCCTTTCAGGTCCACCATGCAGGGAAAAAAGAAAGAACCATATTGAGGAGGTGGATGAAGTAATTTTTATGAAAATTTAAGCTTTTTTATACAAAAATTACATTATCCTGTTCTCCCGACAGCATCCTGTTATGAAAAGATGGCTTTACAGACACATTCTTGCTTCAAAATCAGCCAGGAAAGGACATTAATTTGTTATTACTTTACTAAAGCTAGGTTAAAGGCCATGAAAGAAAGCAATAAGAGGGAGGAAAATCACAAACAAGACTGAAATGCACCATTATGCCTTTATAAATTAACAACCACAAAGTGCCACCTGAGCAGCTTTATGAAGTACTGTATTGTACTTCTGTTTTGTAGGACATAAAAGGTATGTTTCAGCTGTAATTGAATTTCATTGCTTTTATTCTATCTCATTAATATTCTTTTATTGCAGATTTCTTTGTGGACATAAATGACCTTGAAGGGAGTATACAATTTCAAATGTACCTAAATTTGCTGATAGTGCTAAATTGAGCTGGATCAGTAAACAGAGGAGAGAGCCAAACATTTGAAAATGATCAGATTGGACTAGGTTTGGAGACTGATAAAGTAGTTCATTCAGATTAGCATGGAGAAGTGTAAGATAATGAAACAGGGCACTAGTAACAGATAGATAATTTAAGAGAGGTTGATGGTAACTAAGACTGTGCTTTTGCAATTTTACATGCTTACTTTCAAGTCTTCGGTTCTTCTGAAAACATATGAGGAACATGGGTCAAAATAATCTTTTACAAATGAGTCTGGAGACTATGTATGAGCAGAAAACATCAGATCTAAAAGCTTAGCTATACTTCTTTTATCAATTGAAGCAATTTCCAGGTTTATGTGAAACTGTGCAAACTCTTCCAGCAGTATCAAGAGATTGATTTGCTCTCAAACCCGCATAAAGGGCTTGATTGCTCAAAGATGGTTGACTAGCTTGACCTAGCAAAATGAAGGAATATTTCTAGTTTGCTTATCATTATTTCCAGGGTATTTCTGATCTGCAAGCGTATGTTTGGCAGTGAGGTAAAAGAAATCCACATTCAACAATTGTTTTTGCTAATACTGTAACTCTTAGGAGTCCTAGTCATGAATCAGGTCTCACTTTGGCATCCACAATAAGCAGCTGTGTCAACTACACATGACCTACTAAAGAATATTTGATTTATATGTGTGCCTTTCCATTACAAAGAAGGTCTGAAGGTAACTCATTTGTTTAACAAACAGGAAGAAATGCCGCTGCCGTGCAGCCAGTGTTCTGTGTCCCTGGATGAAGTTACACAAGAAGGTTGAAATTATTTAAGAGGATGTGATCTTGCTTCCCCTGCCTCCTCCTGTTCTTGCACCCAATGTCCATTCTCCCAGCCACAGGCTTTCCCTCCCTGCCCTGCCTGGGCTCTGGCCCCTCTCCCAGACAGCTTTAACTCACCAGCCCGACAGGAAAGTGTTTGGTTCACTGCTGGGTTTGTTTTCTATCAGTTTAGGTAACCAAACTGGCATCACACGAGGCCGAGTGCCAGAAGGCATGTGTCTCTTGTGTATAGGCTGCTGACAAGAGTATAGGAAGAGAGGCAGAGCGGCATGGGCAAAGGGAGCAGAGAAATGATGACTGGAGCCATAAGAGGGTCCCTGTGCTCCTTTGTTGAGCTTGTTTTGTACTGCCAGTGACTCCAGCATCTAACTGGTGCTGCTAGAGGATGACTGCAAAGCTGAACACAGCTTTCAGGAAAAAAAAAGAAAAAAAAAGAGGTATGATAACTTACTATCTGCATTTTACACCATTCGGCCCCCCTGAAGCTATCACACAGGACATGGTTGTTGCTCAGCATCACGCATATTCGCAGAGGGCAGGCAGCACCTGACATGCTGCTGGATCCAGGAGTGAGTGATATGGTGGGGTGCGCTAACCAGGCTGTGGCTGGGTCACTCAAATCTCTGTAGGCTGCTCCTGTCGTTGCCTTACCCACAAGACTACAAAAATATGCCAATACATCTCACCCAAGTTGTGGGGTGTCGGTGTGGCTGCCATGAACATGATCCACGAGAAGACTAGGATTAAAGGAAAGCCTTAATTGCAATTACTGGAAGAAGTTCTTCCTGGGACATACGTCTGCTTCTCATGCATCCAGGCCCTGCCCTAGCTGAGAAGCTACATGGTGACCACATTGCTCTGCAATACTGATTCATGCATGGACCCTCTCCTGCTGGCATTCAGGGCAGTCACAGGCCTTACCAGGCATGGACAGGGCTGTCTGGAAGACAGGGCAGATGTTGGGGATGTGGGAAGCAGCTCTGGAGTGAGGAGAGGAAGGCTGAGAAGGCTGAGAAGGCTGCTGGGTTTATATATAGTAGCCTCGAGCCTGGGCTAAGAAAAAGTACTTGAACAGTGAAAAAGGGTCACAGCGAGAGAAAACTGCTGCGCTAGTTACATCTCCAAATGCCAAATAAATTAGATTTTTTTTTCACCTGTCAGCTCTGTGTTGCATTGAGAAATGCATGCAAGAGAAGGATCTTGTGCTATGGATGGAGTACCCAGCGCCACTTTCCAAGAGTGCTACCATGTCCTCTGTTGGAAGGGGGCAGCGCAGAGGAGGACTGGATGATTCAGTGTGTGCGCACACACATAACCGTATAAAAATGCCTGCTACAGTCATCTGTGTTTCGTAGGAAAGTACGGCCGCTTGTGTTTACTTTAACCGCACTAGGTGAGATGTGACAGCCGGACCCTGCAGTGTGGTCTAGCTGGCAGCTAAGGAGGTATCTTTCAGCAGCCACTGCATCTGTTGCAGTCGCTGTGGGAGGCAACAAATGGAAGAGCGCTCATACTCTCCCTTTTGAAGACCCAGTTTTTGTTGATCAGAGGAGGCACTGGACTGGAGTTCACCACTGGTCTGATACTACCATCAGTGATGGCAGCAGTGGTTCCTCCATCCATTGCTGATGTGATCTCACTGGAAGGTGGCACCTCAGAGTAGAAGAGACAGCTAAAGTGCAGTCTGTTGATTTCCCGGCCTTGCTCATCATTTGGGAGACTCTGCACCACCTTCCTCTGAAGATCCATTTCAGCACGGCTCAGTGCAGATACTTATGCTGAGCTGTGATGGGTGTACAGTCCTGACACTGAACCTTGGCACAGGCCATCCTGAGTTTCTTTGCTATGTCTATGCGTGCTCTGAAACTTGAACTAGCTTCTCAGGGATACAAAGGACCTATTTTTCCATGTCCTTCCATGGTCTACAGCTCTCGACATACCTGTCTTTGTGAAAGTGAATTCATTGCAGTGGACTATAAATACCGAGCTGCTAAAGCACAGTCTGCATGGTGTGAAATGATGGAAGGGATGTAAGGGACAGGAGACAGTGCAGAGCAAAGATACCAAAATGTTACGGTGCCATTTGGAATACTGAAGGGAAACGTTCCCTGGAAGTTGCCGAATTATGCCAGTGAATTATTTAGAAAGCATATTACTAGAAATATGCTAAATCTGTGCCAGGAAAAATAATAGAAGTTTATTAACATAGAGTATGGCATCCAACTTCTGGGAAATGTTCCTAAAAATACTGGACATGTCTGAGGGAGAAGGTAAGATAAACACAATTTGATACTGAATAGTATCAAGGGATATGAAAAAGCTCTGTGAATAAACTGAAGACTAGTACTACAATAGCCTCAGACTAATGCATTATTTCAACATACTTCATACTTCAGCTATTATTTTTATGAAAATATAGAGTGGATTAACTAAGGTTATTTTCAAATAATCTGAAATTCAGTTTTAGAATGACATCTGCACATAAATGAGGAAAAAGTAAGCACAAAGCATCAACTGAAAAAAAAAAAGTTAAATCTGAGCATAGAGTCCTGGATGAGGGGGCATCCAGCCTCCAGGGAAGAGGAAGAAATGGGCATTCTGCCTCTCCAAGGAACCTTCTCTCCTGCAGACCCTTTTTTCCTCAACTGAATAGAAAGCCTTGTACTTGAGAGAGTCGAATCATAAGGCTAAACAGTTTTTAATAACTAAACTGTTTAACAGGATATATTGCTGTCTTGGTAAGGTTAGAGTTCAAGAAAGGTTTAAGGCTATCATGTTGTCTTCTCCACATTTCACAGTGTTGTAACATTTATGACAACTATAGGTGTAACAACTATTGCTTTTGCTATACCCCACAGAAATTAGGTTAAGCCACTGATAGGAAAAAGAAAGTGTTAATCATCACCGTTCATGCATTCTTAATTGGATCTATCCTAATTGTATATATCTTTTATTGTTCCAAAAGCACTGTTCCATCATTCTTCAACTCACTTTAAAAAGTATTTCTCTTTCCTATTAGGTAAGAATATGTCTAACCAGAACTGAAACTCTTATTATATACATGATAGATGTCTGACTTGGCCTATGTAACTCATAGCTCATTTAGTGCTAAAGTAGAGCACAGATAAAGAGAGAAGAGAATTAGGCAACAAATGGAATAAAGGTTTGAAAAAACTTCCTCTGAAAAATTCCCATGCTCTTGTTTTGATTCATGAATCAGATCCTAGAAAAAACACACAGTGATAAGAATATGTTTCACAGAACTGACTTCTAAGAGGAGAAAAAAAAATCAGAACATTTTATTTTGTCCTCTATTATGCTAATTTCTTTATGAGACCTGCACAGGCAAGTTGCTGATCACATCCCCCTAGGACTGCTGTGCAAAAAGACTGTAGGAATGGTCTGAGTGACTCACGCTGGCCAAATTACTACAGCCAGCATTGCCAGTAATGGTATATACAAGCGACTTACTCTGGTAAAATTAAAGAAATTCATACCTTTACTATCCAGTTTTATGTTATTGATTATTTCTAAATCATGAGTGTTTAAATTTAGTATGTCACACATTTCAAAAAATGAAATAATTTATTCTATAAATGATGACAATACCATTCATTTAAAAAAGAAAAAAATTGTAGTCTTCTCTTTAAATTCATACAATAGATATTCATTTTCTATGTTACCGACAACAAATCCAGCGCAAAGAAAATATATTCAGCATAAGCAATACTGCAAGTATTGTTAGAATAAATGTATTTTAAAGAAAATCATAGCTAAATCCTTTCTTGTTTTCATTACATTATTCAATAGACAATATTAAAACAAGGGGCAAGTAATAGTTTCCAGTATTCAGTGGATCAGCTGCTCAAACACCTGTATTATTTAGTTCAGACCTATGAAATCTGATCAAAGATTACATCTCTCTTTCATGTCTCAGTCTGTTGAAGCACAACTTATTTAGAAAGTACTGAATGGGCCTTTCTTTATTTTCTACTCTCTTGTAAAATGATAGCTGATAACTGAACAAAAACAAAAACAGATGGGCAAGATAACGGCAATTCATTAAGCATGAGCTAGAATACCTACAAAAGTAACAGAGGTCAATGCAGCATGCTAAGATATTTTTTATCAAGATATTTTTATGAAGTTAGTGCATCTGGATAACATCCAAGAGCCTGAAATGCAAGAGAGTGCCATTTTCCACCAACCTTTTGAAGCACAGCTTAGTTTTCAGAATTCAGAGGTACAAAAGTTTAATATCAGTAGTGAATTATTATGCTGCAGAGGAGGTACAGGCATGCTGGATTGTGGTGAGTCTCTGCACGCGAATGTTATTAAGTCCTCTGTTTCTACAGCCTCTCTAAACCTTAAATACTAGTACATTCTTTCTCACTATACCAATTTCCTCAAATTACACTCTTGCTGGTTGAAAACACCAACCTTTCAGAATGATAGTTATGCTAACGCGTGCCTCGTTATAGACTTCCTTAGGTATTGAGTAAATAGATAGCTTGCTTTTAACAGAAGGATTTTTATCAAGGTAAACTCACCACATTTATGTTGATGATATAGTATGATTTAACTGTCACACTCCCAGAATGAGTGTCACAAAACAAATGAAAAAATGAAGGAAATTTACCAATATCCTAACTACCACACTTTCTCTTCTGTCAACTGATTTATAATGCTGGTGAAAAGTGGAAATAGTATTGAAGAATCATATTCTTTTTCCCAGAGAGGTTCACTTCCCAGTGCTGCTTGGATCACGCACTTCAGCCTAAGAAATGTTTGTCTACTGTTGAGGAGGCTTACCAGCAGACACAGTGAAGCCAGCATAGTTCTTCTGATAGGGTGTAATCAGAGCTGGCTGCCTTTCCCAGATTCATCAAGCCCTGGTAGAAAGAGACTATAGCAAAATATTTATGCCTTTGTGTTTCATAGGAAAGTGTGTGATGCAGTATCCTGTGGGTTATCTTTCCTCTGTATTTTAGACTTGGTGTAACGTACAGCTCAAGTCCACAATATTTGCCAGAATACCCTCAGTTGCCTTTTTTTTTTAGTGCCATTTATCTTTCTTAACTTGCCTTGCTGCTAGCAACATGAATGCTGTATTGATCAGTGGAGCTATCTCATATATATTTGAGAGGGTGAGAGGTACTTTCTTATTTGCAGAATAACAGCATCAGGAAAGACAACCAGCACTTTCAGAGTAAGATTTAACTATCACCTGACTCAGCGTACGTTGCAGCATGTATCTTTGGAAGACAGAATAAAGGCTAAAAATGCCTTATGCCTAGGACAGTCATTATTACAGAAACTATCCCTCATGCTATGGTGGCATGATTGCATTTTATAACAGTTGTGAGGCCCAGAGGACATTCTAGCTCCAAGGCTGATGGTAAGATGTTCAATTTGCCTGCTGACTTCAAGAATCTGAGATGTGTCAATATTTTGCTATGTGGCCAAGGTAAGTTAAAAGGATGGTTTGACAGAACATGAAATCATAAAATGTGAAAAGGAATAATTGCTTTGAAAAATTTTGACATCTGTGTCTGCCTCAGGATGAAGAACATACATTCATTTTTTTCTTGAACTGGAATTGTCTATAAAATATTACTTTAAAAGTGAAAGTATTGATATGCAAGATTCTCAGTATGTGCAGTAGGTGTTACAAGGTCATAACCAAGGCATGGGCTGTCACGGCAATTGCTCTGACTATGCTAATGGAAGGTGTAGAAATAAGGACTACAATCACGAAAGACCAAGGTCAAGAAGCAAAAGACAAACCAAAGGTAAGGCAGGAGCATGCCCAGCACCCAGTTTAGCTGCCAGTAATCCTACCAGTTTAGTACTCCAAAAGCTGAAGGCAGACCTGTGCAGCAGTCACAACCGGTCAGCTGGAAGCCCAAGCCAGGGCTGCTGCACTTACAGTCCTGGTGCGAAGCAGCACGCTGAGGTATGCAGAAACAGTGGAACTAGCATGATTACCTACCAGTCATTTAGGTTTAATGGCCAGCCTTTATTCGTTACACAGTTTGGTCAGGTTAGCAAGATGTAGGAGACTGGCTTCTGCCAGGATGCCGTCTGCCATTTAACAGTCCAGGCAGAGCATAATTGCAACTGACAGTAAGTTTATTCATAGCAGTTATTATTTTCTGCCAGAGTGAGATTATAGGTATACCTCTAGGAAGACTGAAAACACGATGAAGGGTTTTACATTACCCGGACAGAAGTCATTTTTTTATGTATTGTCAAGTGGCTGCTGTGCTGTAAGCCTGCTGATATTTTGATCAATAGTGCACTCTTGACACTTAAGTCTTTGGAGCTGTAAGATGCAAGATCTCTTTAAGTACTAAAGATCAGTCTTTCCTACTCTGCTTTACAGTGTAACATAACATAACTACTTAGCAAACATCTCTGCAAAATATGTCTCATTTTTGACCGCTAGCAAGCACCATGTTATAATGAAAATAAATGTCCAAGTTCAAAGAAGAAAGTGCATAGAGCTATCGTTTTGAGAAGAAGGTGGAGAAAGGATTTTGGAGAAAATAAGCTGTCTATATTCATGAAGCAACCACTTCTGAATCACATCTACTCAAATTCCTTTTTTACTGTATCCAGAGAGGTTACCAAACATTTAACTCTTGCTCTCAACATCATTTGCATTTACAGTATAAATTCTCTGCCATGGGCACAATTTTAAGGACATCTCTCAGTGCAGATCAGATCACTGTCTGCTCTTAATAATAGGAAGGTAATAGGGTTCCAATTTAACATTTCATTGATGAATAACTAAAACAGTATATCTCAACAGGAATATTCAGGATCATATTTTTTCTCCAAAATCATGGTAAATCTGGTGCATTTCATTTCTCTTCAGCTGGCATAGACTGTATCCTGCACTACCTCTGGTCTTCACTGCCTCACATTTCAACAAGAAGTCCACACTGTTGCTGATACAATATGCGCATATCAATCCTTTAAGGAAATAGAAGATTTTTCATAAAGCACATAACAGCAAAAAAAAATGAGGTGGAGCAGGCATCTTTCCCAGAAAGCAGTGCTCGGATTTGACAGACAGGCTTTCAACCACTCTTTGCCCCATGAAGTAGAATTAAAACACTGGACCAACGAACTTTCTGCTGTGGGAATAGCTGTATTGTCAGCTTGTTTGGTGAGAACTCTTTACGCTGTGATATAATTCTTGTCGCTTAGGCACTGCATAAATGCAAATATACTATCAGAACTCTTATTTTGTTTGAGGAATGAGTTTATATTCACTGGTCAATGCAGGAGAATTATTTAGAGACCTGTGCGCATACAGACAGATCGTGCTAAAATAAGCCAAGTATTGATAAATGTTTGTAGCAATGACCAGGCCAATGGTAACACTAGGAAATATTATTTGGATTCCATAGTCTTTAATTCTGCTGAGACTCCAAGCAAGTGTTCCAACTGTGATGGGTAAATAGTTTGTTTCATTAGTTTTGTTTTAGCCATAGACAAGCTGTAAGACTGCACATTTTAAACGATTCAGTGCAGAAATGTAACATAACTGTGACATTTAGTCTTACTGAGCAAAAATGTGTCCAGACTTATTGTGATGCAGAAAAAAACAACAGAGTAATAATAAAATAATGATTTTAAAGAACTACTGACAATCTTATCTATTCAGACTTTGTTTTTCAATTTGTTGATATTGCCTAAAATATCCCCCTTCTGCTACACTTCTCATTATCAACATTAAAATAAAACCTGTAAAGCTGTTCTAAACTATATCCGAATGCATAGCTTTCTAATTGCCACAGTTATCACAGTGCACATTCTTTTTCTGACTATATCTTATCTTTGCTAACACTTACAAATAGATATATTTAAATATTTCTAGATGCATGTGAAATTCTTTCTGCAACTGAAGAATAATTTCATTTTACAACACTAAAACCAGATCTATGCCTGAACTATTGTTAAATGAAAAATAATGTTTCAGCTAGAAAATAGTACAAGAGTAACATGATCTCTGCTTTATTTCTCTAGATTTTGAATCACATAAAAGCCTTCCATTATGAAAAAGAAATCAAGCAGAGAAGAGGATGGAATCTACTAACTTCCATTTATTTACAAGGAATGCACAGTCATTTTTCAGAACTTGAGAGAAATCAATTGAAAATTGCTTTTGTCGCAGCTCTATTCCACCTGTAGTCAAATCTCGCTCAAAGGTTTTATCTTTAAATTTTTTTCTTCTTTTGAAGAAAGACTAATATTTTGGTGACTGTTCATTCATTTCTGTACTAAAAGGAGCCTAAATAAGGCAGCATGAGGCTCTGCATAGACTTACAAATGCTACTTGAGGCTGTGTTTTGGTCTGTTATTATTGTTCAGCTGTTTCTTTTTAACATAAAAGCTTACTTCAATCAACAAATTAAAAGTGACTGTTCCATGCACCCAATTCTGTTAAGGTTTTATCTAGCCCCTGACAACAGGTAGCAGTAATAAAATTTCAGAATTTTACTCTTTTATAAATGGATCATTCTGAAAAGAAAAGTTTTCCTAAGATTTGTCAGAATTGTCTTTTCATTGCAAATTGTATAGTTTCAGAACAAACGTTGTACATCTCTTTTCAGATACCTGGCCTAGGGTAAAGGTTAGGAACTGCCCTTTCAACTGCTAGGTGAAAAGAGACATGATCTGTTTCCATTTCTTCCGTTAGAATTTTGTGTGGTTTTCAAATGTTTTGATTAATTAATTCCATTCCCAGAACTTGAGCTGTTTTAAGATATTTAAGATATTTAAGACTATCTAGTTTCACTCAATTTCACTAAGTTCTCTACTTTTTGATAAGTAGGCAGATGATTTCTAAACTGCATAAATGCAAAAATCCGGTGTAATCAGAAAAATTCTGTTCTCCAATGTGATACTCAGCTTCCTTCAACTTCTTCTGTATGCTTTCCAATATGTTGTATTTCTTTCAAAGAAATAATACAAGTTCAGAAAGGTAATACTATGTTCATCCAGTATGACAGTTTGAATTGAAAATTTACACTGGT
Source organism: Pampusana beccarii (assembly GCA_013399365.1). Lineage (NCBI taxonomy): Eukaryota > Metazoa > Chordata > Aves > Columbiformes > Columbidae > Pampusana > Pampusana beccarii. The sequence goes on along the minus strand of VWYH01004361.1, from coordinate 68,419 downwards.
GTTTTTATTTTGGCCCTGGAAAAGTTGCCACAAAAGGCTTAAGCTGCCTAGAGAGTATCTTAGCTCTGCAGAGACAGGATACAACAGAAGAACAGAATTATTGATAGCTTTTCATTTGTCACTGGTAACCAAACAAAACCAGGATTCAGTAAAGAATTTCAGTCTTGCATGTTTGACTGTCACACACAATCCAGACACACCCAAAATTACAGATCACTGCATGTCTGCATTAAAACTGTAAGTAAATGTATCTTTGCCTACCAGTTAAACTGCATTACAAATAAAGGTCTTGTTTAACATTCAATTAAACCACTATAAACCTATGCTGACTTGTGCCAGCACAAGTATTTCTGCAATCAAAGTGACAGTTGTATTCATGAACCCAGCTGGCTCAAAACAAATTATGTTTTCCTTCCTTAAGTATCAGTTTCATTGGCTGCCTGATTGCACTGACCGTGCACTATCATGATTTGTAATGCTGCAGCACAAGACAAGGGATGTGAATTCAGGAATGGGGCTAATAGTAAGCCTGACTCTGTTAGCATTAGTGACAACTTAGGTAAACTTAAACTGTATCATTAAAGGCCTGACTTCCCACCTTGTGTGAGCTGTGACTCAGTAAACTTTAATTATCACTCTTCTAAAATTATGTAAATGTGGAAAGTCTAGCCCTTAAATATCAGTTAATGTATTGGTTAACATTGTAGAAATAAAATACACAAAAAGACAGCAGGATGTCTTAAAAAACAGGGAAAGAGAATTGGTCTGTCAAGGAACATATTATCTAGCCAAAGATTTACTGCCTTAGCTTAACTGTGAAAGCAATTCTGGAATAAAGCTACACTTTCTCATCTAAGACATTTTTTGAGGCAGTACCCAAACAACTCTTTTCTCATGAAAATAAAAAGAGATATTCTTCCTGCTAGGTGATGAGAACTTTGAAACCATCAATTCATTATCATTCGAGCTTCACCACTCTCCTTAGTCCCAAATTTAAAAAAGATCCAGCAAATGCCATAATTCACCCTCTGGAAGACTACTGCTATTTTATTAAGTAAACAATAGTGGCAGATTGTTTGCGGTTTCTAAAAACACGAACTAATGTAACTTGATTTTCTAACTACAGAGCAGTTTTCAAACGTTTACCTTTCATTTTACTGTTTATGTAACTAAAGTAACAGTTTAAATCTACTTTAAATCCTAATAAAGAGCTTGACTTAAGACCAAAGTTAAATTCCAAGATTACCTCTAATTCTATGTACTACGGAATACTCACACTAATAAGTGAATAGTCTGCTGTGTAATTTATATCTAATAAAACATGATAAGAAGATAAAAAATGTCAATGATTTATTATGTCATTATGACTCAGAAAATTACATTATCATATATGTTCATCAAGTTGCACACCCACTTTCTTGGCATTGAAGAATTTAATCAATAGGAAAGAGATAGGAGTTTTTAGTTTGTAAGGCATCTATAAGCTGCACATCAAATACAAAGCGGTAGACACAGTTCATAATACATCCAATTTTGGTGTAACTGGAAGCACAAAAATGCTCCATGAAGTTTCATGATTCAGCCTCAATGGTTTTGCTGTACAGTTTAAATGCATGTGAATACTCTCGTAATGGTTATCTGCATTTGTATCACAAACTATCAGTCCCTTCCCAAATATTCTCATTCAAGCTTGTAAGTGGTGCAAAACTTGTTGAAGGTACATTCTCTCACTATTGACCTATAGTTAAATTATTTCTTATCCAGTTGACACATATCAAAATAAAGCTTCATCTGAAGGGCAGCAAGAGTTTTTTAGGCTTCCTGAAAGCATAGTGGGCATGAACCACTAGAATCACTGCACCAACTAGAATTTTCTAGCACCTGTCTAACCTGAAGTCTTGTTTGTCAGTTATGCTGAGCGGAGTCTTCAAGACTATTACCGTACAAGACATATTGCTGTATGAGCATATTGTCATTAAAGCACTAAGCAAGCTCCTCAAAAAAATGCTTTAATTTATTTTTCTTCATGGAAAAGTTCCGAGCCCATACTTGATCATCTTTAATTTCTGTCATTAAGCGGTCCCACCTATTGTTGCGGTCCCAGTTTTTGTAGAGATCGTACACCTGATCTATACATACATACTTAAATGCTCCTTTTCAGTTGCTACACTACTCTAAAGGCTTTTGCATGTCCATTTTCTCTGTCCCTTAAGCAACCTTTATGATTTCTGCTATTTCGTCCTCACAATAAAACGAAGTTATGAAGCACAATATCAACACAAACTCCTCAAAACTGATTTCCTTTCTGAAAAGCAGACCTTGGTTCTAATAATTACGAAGGAAAAGATTCATACCTGCAGCATGTGATTTTGATGAAGTGACATTTGTTGACTTGAACTGTTTCTTTCTGTGATGCTAGGCATGAGCATGCAAATTAAATCCACCCTTACAAATGCAAGAATAAAAAGACACAGTGTGAATTTCTGCACATAGATCAGACACCTGTATTACTTGTTATCACCACAGAGAGTGCCAATTGAGTCTTGTATCTCGGTGGCATTGGCAGTGTGGTCATGGAGCATGTGATTGCTTGTGATCCCATCAGCATGCCACAAAGAAAAAGCTATCCCCCCCACCAAGTAAAAGTCAATTCCCGACCCGCCTCCCCCTCGCCCTTGCCTCTGGCAGAGAAGACTGGGAGATAGTTTCCTCCCCATCATTCAAATATTTTTCCTCACAGCAGAAAGAAAGAGATGAAAGAGCTGAGGAGGTAATTAATCATTGACAGAATAAACGCAACATCAGGAACAGAAAAGCCAAGATACAATGTCAAGATGCTGTCATAACCACTTAGTGATTCCTGTTTAATGCCATTTGTTAACGAGCTGCTCGAGGACTACTGGAATAGAGGACAGTTGCAGTACTTGATAGCATACATTTCTATCAGGACTTGTTTCCAGTCTTCTATGCTGTGGTGGTGGAGGTCACCACACTTACTATAAAATCTTTACATGATGGAGAACAAGATTTTATCAAAAATCTCAGCACTGTACCTTACTTAATGAGGAAAAATAAAATTCTGTAATAAGAAGGCTAATATGTCCCCTCTCTTCTATAACTTTTAAAAGCACTACCAAATATCAATCCAATTTTACAGAAAAACAATGACACTGATAACTATTCTATGATTCTATATTACTGTCTTACAGAATTAATAAAAAGAGGGAATCAGGTGGAACATGGACATGTGGCTGGTGGAGAAGTTTCAGTTAGCTTAACTCCTGTTTAAACACATACGGTTTCCTAGGCCTAATACATGCCACCACTGTGGAAAATGGTGCTTGTCCTTTTTTAATTACAGAAAATCAAAGAAACAGCAGCAAAATGATAGGAAACCAAGTCTTACTTGTTCTGCTACCAACAGAACAGCCTCTCCTTTTCTCTTTCCCTTTTTACTTTCAAGCTAAAACTCTAAAATATTGTAACCTTGTAACTGTAGGATACCATGTTACAAAATTCTTCCTTCATGCATTTCCCTCCCTAGTTGTGGTGGGATCCTCACTAGAACTGTACAAATAGTGCTAAAACCTTTATTTGTTTTTCTTTATAAATTGTGAAATGAAGTAGCAGAATAATGCAGCCAAATATTGTGCCCACAATGTAGGTCATGTACTGAAAGAGTAATATAAGCCTGTTACAACACATTACAGCACGTAAAAAACTCCTTAAAAAAAAAAAAAAGTTAACACTTCAACATCATACAGAGTTCTCTCACAGGGGTATTGCTGCCCAATGCAGGCTGTCTGTCTCCTTGCTGTCAGAGTTGGATATGTGGCAAATCAGTTTAAACACAAAAACAGGCTGGTGGGAGGAAGTTGCCAGGTAATACATTCTTTCTCTTTTCGAATATTTAACAATATCCTCATATTGTAAATGTTATTTTTTTTTCTACATTATTTTTCTTCAAATGTCCACTGCTCTGTGCGAACGCACACACACACATTTACCTCAAAGGTTTCTGTTGAGATTTCAATCATCTAAGCAACATTATGGCTGCCACTGTGTCCTTCAAAGACAAACAGCCCAGAACAGCAGCTAGCTTTGTTCAGTTAGAATTAATCTGTAGTACATTTGTGAAATACATGACAGGGCAGCATAAAAGGTAGCTAATTCCATTTTTTTTACAGAAATTTAAAAAGGCAAAAAGGATTAGATTGCTCTGAAGAAAGGTAACTAGTGAAATCTGTACTCTTGTGATGTTTGTTACCTTTTGTTTATTTTTTTGTTTGTGTTCTCCTTTAAATAATGTATGGGCTGTTCACAGTTGGGCTGCCTACACTTTTTTTTTGGTTACTTTTTACAGAGCCTTACAGATTAAGGACAATTTTTCACAACCTTCTTGCCTATAGTCAACTGCATCAACCAAGAGAACAAGGCATTTCTCAAAAGGTGAAGTTGATTTGTAATATACTTTTCGCGATGTACTTTCCAGCTGAATTGAAAAGAGATCAAAGGCAAAAATAAGAACTGGAATATCATCTGAAAATACACCATACATTGTTCTTGCAATTTTGAAGCTTTATTTTCCATAGGCAGCAAGCAACAATAGACATATGCAAATTTTGTTCCATATTGTCAACACTATTCCAAGAAAAGTAAATTTGTAAATATATGCTGTGATTTAATTAGTTTGTATACCAAACATTAGAAACATCTGAGATATTCTTAGGGCTGTTTGCATTTGAAGTTACAGTGAACTATCTCTTCAAATAAGGATCTAGAACTTCCACAGAAATGAAGTTATTTTCTATCCAAGTGGGCTATGAAATAACATATTCCCATATACTCGCATACACTCCAAAGCATCTCTCCAAAGCATGGCAAAATATTCACTACCAAATGCACTTTTGGACCATCCTGGCTACTTAGGCAATTACTGTACAATGTGAGAGAGTCGTGGATGTGATCAGCTTCTTTCTTATAGCACATGGTTCAAAACTCGTGGATTCAAAACACGCACAAGAGCATTACTGAGGTTCCATAATAACTACTTTTTTTTACCCCAGGTAAAAGTTCAAAAAGAATGAAACATGTCTCTAATACATTTAATCTTTAAATGAATATAGATGACTGATATTTGGCCCATTTTTTGTACTTTAGAGGCTAAATCAGATAGTCAAGATTGTATTTTAAACAAATATATCACAGCAAAACATACAATAAGCTTGGTTTACATTTATTTGTTACTAGACCTAAAATGGTAAAACAGAATTTCTGAAGTAGATAGTACTGATTTTACACTTGTAACCAGCCTTTTTACCAAGGATAACATTTGCTGCTCTGATGAACAGTTTTGTTACTGTATGCTTTTTAATATTCATTAAATATTAGTTAATTTAAAATCTAAACTGATATTTCTATGTGACTTCTTACAACATATTTGAGACATTGCTCTTTACTTTGATGTTGCTAATGCAGAACTTTATCTCCACCCACTAGTTGTTGCTTCATTCCCTTTAAAAAATGTTTTACTTAAAGATTTGCAGTTCCCAGAATCGTTTCCCAGTTGTGGATAATTTAGAAAACAGTCAGGATAACACTATATTCTTTATCTTTCAGGAAATACTGCCTTCCTGTTATGCTTTCAGGAGGTGGTATTTAGTACATTTAGGACACTTGGAGGTGTAGAAAACAGACAAAAATACTTTTTTTTTTTTTTTTTTTTAAATATAAACCTAGTATTACGTAATAGTTCTGGTCACTATTTTTCTAATGAACAGAATGACTCTGGGAGAGGGCCTCAAAAGTTCTCTTCTACAGTGTTCAGATTTTCTTTCCTCAGCTCAGCCTACCCTCTATTTTTAAAGCCAGTGCTGCGTTGTTTACAATAAAATGTTCTCCCTCTGTGTTCCATCTTTGCTTTGTGTTGAATACTGCAAGAATCAGCTTTTATTTTGAGAAATATATGTATAGCAGACACATTGTTCATTTTAGATATTTTTAGAGAATTTCCATGTAATTAAAGACATGACTGAGTACAAAAATAAAAAAGACATCCAGTAGTATTCAGCAAAGAAAGGTGGCATTATTTCGCTTTGTAAAATTGCAGATACAGTGTGTAATGACTAGCTTCATTATTAATGAACAGGATTGTCCTACAACAATTTTTTTTGTTATTTAAAAGTTTGATTTGAGTGTTCCTTGTTATAGAGTGGCACATTATTATTGTTATTATATAAGAACTGCAGTAAGCTTTCATATGGGTTTACACACATTCACAGAATCACAGAATCACAGAATGTTAGGGATTGGAAGGGACCTCAAAAGATCATCCAGTCCAATCCCCCTGCCGAAGCAGGACACCTAGGTGAGGTTACACAGGAAGGCGTCCAGGTGGGTTTTGAATGTCTCCAGAGAAGGAGACTCCACGACCTCCCTGGGCAGCCTGTTCCAGTGTTCCGTCACCCTCACTGAGAAGAAGCTTCTTCTCAAATTTAAGCGGAACCTCTTGTGTTCCAGCTTGAACCCATTACCCCTTGTCCTATCATTGTTTGCCACCGAGAAGAGCCTGGCTCCATCCTCGTGACACTCCCCCTTTATATATTTATAAACACTAATAAGGTCACCCCTCAGTCTCCTCTTCTCCAAACTAAAGAGACCCAGCTCCCTCAGCCTTTCCTCGTAAGGGAGATGCCATACTTAATGACGTATGTCTCGTCACGGCTTGTTTTCAGATCTTTGAAGGTAACTTTTCGATTTTTGTCATTAAATTAACATTTGTTGTGAAGCCCATCTAGGATTAAGGCAGGCTTGTTCAGTTCAAGGTTCTCCAGTAGAAAAGGGCTGTGTTAGAATTAGTGGGCAAACTGGCCATCCATTAGGAAAAATGAGCTCAGAGCTCAAGGCAAACATCCTTTATACAGGTTAAGATATATGGTTTATGAAAAAGTTTGGAAAAGCGTGTCAGAGAGCACTTTGTGAGAGGGATCATATAGTTCTAATTTGACCTGTAAGAATAGTCAGCACTGTTGTTTATAGACAAACAAAAAGCCTTCCATGGGTTTCAGAGAGAGTCACGAATTTTAATGGATATACATTTAGCATTGTTTTATTCTATGCTTTTGCAGTCCAGTGCAATCTATAACAGATTAATGTAACGATTGAGTTAGCCTATCAGGATAACAGAAGTAATTGATTTTCAGCCTCTACATTAACTTTCTGCATAGATACTGTTTCAGCACTCTGATTTTAACAAAGATGTACCACATTACTTTTTCCTCTCTAAATAATATATTGCTGAATACAGACAGAAAATGTAAACATACATTTAAAACTATGCACTCTAAGAGCAGCTGGAGGCTAATTCTGCGTGTAAGGGAATAAAAGAAACCCATGGATATACAGGGACCTTACAAAAATCAAATTTCAGCAGCAATCCACTTCAGAACATACAGGGGGCTTTGTTAATTGCCTGATGCTCCACTCCGTTATATAGTGTTTCAAGACCTATACTAGGCCAATGCAGTCTAATTCTAAAGCCACCAGTATTTAAACCTATCTCTCTTTGTATATACACACACTAATGATTTACTTAAAATCTACACAATTTTGGTTCTTGATCCAATCAAGGGATCAAACATGGTATTTAAAAGTTATATACCAAAGCCAAGCAAAGAAATTCAATGGAGGTGAAAGCTATGCCTTATCTTCCTTTATGAGTTACTAATATTTTAGAGAAGAATGACCTGACTGCTTTGAAAGTTGATTGATTTTTGCAGCCTGGCAAAGTCTGGCAAGTACTGCTACATGATACTAATAGGCAATCAGGCACTGCTAAACTCTCTCCTGCTTGGTTTTTCATTTGTATTTAAATAAAAGTGATTGATCTGACATTGAGGAAACATCAAATAAAAATAGCGTGGCAGGAATGTGAGGCCTTGTTGGTTTAAAAACAGAAAAGGGATGAGGAATGGGAAGGGAAACTGGAAAGAAAAGGGGAACTGGAAAGGAAAGCGGAGAGTTAACAGGAAGGGAGAAAGAAACAGAAAATGGTGTAATAATTCTGACTCAATCAAGGTACTCCATGAACAACTAATGGATTATATTTTTGTGCTGGTTTGACTGAAAATGGGTTAATTTTCTTCATGCAGTTGGAAACCTTTCTTTTTCATAGCTAGCACAGTCATTATTTGGACTTAGTTTGAGAACAAGCAGATAACACTCCAGGACATAGTTAATGTTTTTAATTGCTCTGTTCTGAGAGCCAAGGACATTCTGAGTGCTCTGCCCACAGGTGTGAGGCACCAAGATAGGGGGGCAGAGCTTGGCTGACATCCAGACTGATCAATAAGGGTATTCCATCCCATTAGTGTCACGTTTCAGGTATAAGGAGAGTTGAGCCTTCCACTTTTTTCTCTCTTCTGCTCTTGCTCTCTGGGGTGCAGCTGGCGGAGTTTCGGTCGGGATGTTTAGTTTGGCCTTTTGCCATTTTGCAGAGACCTCTGGGCTTTTCCGCCTTTTTCTTCTCTTTTCTCTGTCTGGGATCGGCTTTATGGCCAGGTGTCGTTTCCTAGGACTGGCTGCTCAGCATGTTTGTAAGGAATTGTCTTCAGTATCTTTTATTTCTCTATATATTTCTATATATTTATTAGTAGTGTATTAGAATTTTGTTATTTTATTAAACTGTGTTTATCTCAATCCAAGTTTATCCCTTCCCTTTTGATTCTCTCCCCTATTGGAGGGGGGTGGGGGAGAGGGTGAGTGAGCAGCTATCGTGGTGGTATTGCTAGCTCGGGTTAAACCATGACAAGTTTTCTACAGCGGTATCCAAAATACTAAACATGTCCAATCACAAGAGTCTCGCAACCCTGTCATATTCCCTCTGTTTTTCTTGCATTCCTTCCTTATAATATTTCCAGTTTACCCTCTTCCTTTCTTCCTTCACACAATGTTTTAGCTATGTTTTTCTCCCATGGTGCCTTCACTTTCTCCCAGTGGCTCCCAGTGACCTTATGGACAAAGGCAGTATAAACCGTGCACGCTCTGAGCAATGTGTGTTCTTGGACAGTCAGCGTCTGTGTAGCTTTGTCACCTGCTGTATCCCAGCCACCACTTCTCATATCTGTCTGGGAAATGAAGTGTTTTTAAGATTCCTTTTTTGTCAAATGAAGTTTATTGCATTCACAGGTCAAAGTTACTGAAGTGAGAAAGGAAAAAGGAATGTATGTTCAGGCAAACTAAGTTTCTTAAGAAAATGAAACTAAGAATTGTCCCTCCTTATGTTCGCTTGTACCAAACCTAAATCCTAAGAATATAGATGCTTAAGATTGGTGGAAAAAGGCAAAGAAGAGCAGGAAGGATCTCAAGTCCTGAGGACAGATTATGATAAAGGGCAATTCTCCCCATTTATGCATTTGTATCTTGTACATCAAAATGTACTATCCATAACTATTACACCTTGCAGATTCTCCCCATTATAGTATCATGCATGTACACATGTATTATTACTTCAGCTATTTTTGTATTACTAAAAAACACTCAAAAAAACTTAGTATACAAGGGAACCTACGAAGAAATAAAAAATTCTGAACAACGACGTTCATCTTTGAATGTATAATAACAATGAGTCCCATTTCCAATAAGAAATATCTTAGGCAAATTAAAAATTGTCTAGCCCTCTGTACGATACTCAGAAATATAACTACCCACCAAACACAGTATGTTATGGATTTAGGAAACTGTCTCCTTTTCTTGTATTGCAAGAATTGCTACAAAGAATGGACATGAATGTGTAAGTATTTAATTCAAGAAGCAAATGAGAAAAATCAGTTTCTTAAGGATGAAATGCAAAGTTTGCCAAATTCTTATGTTTCCACAAAATTTCTGAGGACAGTTAGTTTTCAAATAAGCAACTACTGATCAATTGTGGTCCAATCCAACAATAATGGTTTTATATCATGATGATACACCTCTAACAGCCTGACCAAAATAATTTGTCTCTGAGAACTAAAGGTATATATATATAAACCATAGAAATTATGTATAATTTAAAATAGACAGACCATCTCTTAATCTCATGACTTAATATTCATTGACTTGGTGTGGAAATGAACTTTTGCTAGTAAATACTTCCACATATTTTTTTTTACAATTCTATCAACAACAATAATTTTATCTTTATCCACTCTTACAAGTTAGCATGCAGTTAAGAAAGTCACAAAAGCCATAACTGTATAATATTTTTATATTTTCTTCCTTGTTTGGATGGTAGACCACTTCACACATGGAGTTTACTTGAGTGTACAGTTTCTTAACAGCCAGAGGTAAGGTTTCCATAGTCTGTAGTGGAAAATGTAATTTAGATACCATCAGCCTGGTCAGTAAGTAATAACTATTGAAAAACTAGTTTTCTCTGTTCGCTGTTAGAGGCTAGATCCAGTAAACGAACTTGGCATCTGAGCAAGAGATTATACAAACTTTAGGGGTCCAAATCGAAAACCAACATATAGAAAAAATCCACTCAGCAGTTGCGTATGGCTTAAGACATATCTCTGTTTTAGATGAAACTTCTTCATGTGACTACAGCTCTGGTCCTGCAGTTCTACATAAGTTTGTCCTGGGTTCCCATCTAACCCTAAATGGGAAGGAAAAACACAGGTATAACTCTGATGATATAGCAAGAAGATTGCATCCTTCACAAAATGCAATTCTAAACACATATTTTATTTTTTTTTTAGGAACAAAAGATAGGATGTTGGGAATATTGCTATGTCCACCTTCTATATTGTAACCTAGCACACAGGTTACTGGTATGAGAAGCAGGAAAACAAGGTTCAAACACTGTATTCTTGCTAGTACTGAAAAGTTTTGACACACGAAATGTGTGTGTATGTACACACAGATAATATTGACATAATATCTGGACTATATACACATACAGAAATATGTATAATATGCATTTATTTGTGACTTCATACACACACTGATAGGTACATAAAGCCTTAAGCAAACATGACTAGTTTATAAAAGTGATCAGCATCACCATTTTCTTCCTTGCATACTTCAAAAGTAGAAATAGCATATCTTTGAAAGATAAACTATGAACATCTATATTTAACAGAAAATTCAAAATTACAGAACCTCAGTAGATCAAAATATACATTTCCAGTCTCTTACACCTAAATCCTGGGAAAGGCTTGCATTTTACACAAATGATTGTTTTTAGTGTTTCCTGCTGACTGTTCAGGAGAGTTCTTTGAACAGCTGCAGGTTTTTCAGTCTGCTTTCTGAGGCTAACACTTTTCCTTATCCTCTCTGTATCATAATTCAGGCATCTAACAAAGGAACCCGAATTCTACTTGAGAAGAACTTTTTGGGCCTAGCAGTACGTCTCTAGGAGAATCAGAAGTCTGCACAGGTTTTAATATTGCATAGTACTGATAAACATTTTGTACTACCTGTGAAAGAAAAAAAAAAACAGCCCAAAGCTGAACTGGAAACATAGTTCTTGTCTTTGATACCAGCCATACCAGATTTATTGATACTAGACTAAAAGCTTCAGTCTTAGACCACATTAGCTGAGTCCCTTATTCCATAGAATACTTATTCTTATTTATCAGCTATTAAACATTTGAATACTACAGTGTATCTAACACAACAGAGCACAGTATCTATCTAAACTGGTAATGATATTTAATCTTGAGTATCATCTAACAAAAATCTCAGACCACAAAAATAGAATTGCAAAAGCAAACACAGAGAAAACAACTAGTCACAACGTTGCCTAGAAAACCTGAATTGGTCCAACCATACCTTATGATACAGTTTTATAGTAACCCACATTTTACCCCTCAAACAAATATACATTATGACACAGCTTTAAAGTATAAGACCAGATATGACTTTCCACTTGACCTCTGGTTTATTCAGACTGCTCTAACCTAAATGATTATGATTCAAAATACAGTTTTACTGTAATTTTAAGTTGTGACCTCTTATACTACTCCATATGCACCACTGAAACAGTGAACCAACAGTAGAATGGTTCATTTCCTTACAGTTTAATGAAGTTTTAAGAAATCATAGTTTTTTGTTATCAGCTTTCTGTAGGTATTTCAGTTTGTGTGACTTAATGTCACCCAGAAACCCTTTATCAGTAAGGAGAACAGGGTCTGATTGTCAGTGGCAACATTTGTTCTCTCAGTCACCAGACCACTACGATCTCTTTGCGGTACTCTTCTGTCTCGTTCATCAAACTGTTTCTGACTTTTTTAACAAGCAAAACAGAAGGTCTATATAGGACTCATTTGTTCATAGTCCTGTTTTTTCCCCCTAGGCACCCCATTGCCCTTTTCAATTAATCAACTAAATATTCCATGAAAAAAATAGGAAAAATAATGTTTGATCATGCACAAGATGAACAAAGGCTTGAGTCATCCTTAGTAATACATAACACCACATATCCCATTTTTTGTAATCTTAGTGTTATTGTAGATTTAAATACAATTTCCCTCTTAAGAAAAAAGAAATCTGGAAATTACATCTTATGTAGATCACGGCAAAGTTGGATTTTTGGATTCCCAAAGGAATCTCCCAAAGGAACTCCCCTAACAAAATAACAAATTGAGTAAGAAGCATTGCATTTTCTGGGTGGATCTGCCACTAGAGGGGGAATATAGCAAATGTGAAATGGTGAGATCCTTGTGTTTACAGCTTTTTGCTGAACAGCACAGTAACGTCAGGTTTCAAAACTCCTGTGTTTTATTCCAGATTCTGTACAAGATCTATCTGCATATTTCCTCTGTTTTGCCTGACATGGAGCGTTGTGCCACTTCACTGCCATTCTTTCCCCTAATCTGCTTCACCTCTTACTAATTGCTTTCCCTGGCTGTCAGCCCCTTTCCATTCCTACATTAGACCCCACATTTTTGTCCTTCCCCAAGTTATTCCCTGTATTGTACGAGCAAGGCAGTTCCTCTGCTGTAAGCAATTCCCACCATAGTAGCTCATAACATCCACAGCCAGTAGCTCCAGGAGTCCTGTGTTGCCTTTCAAGGCCAGAATCAAACACTTTAACTTTTGGTCCAGTGGGAAAAGGGAGAAGTTACGAATAACTGAGCCTTCAGGTAGGTTATGTAGGACACCAGAACAAGCTCCAAACACGGAAAAACTTAGCAAAGATTTAAGCTCCTCAGCTCCTGCAAATTCAACTGAACTTTATTGGCCAAATTTTTGTGTGTTATTACAGTTTCAAAATCTTTGGGGAGATTTTCATGGAAAAAGAACATAGTGATGCTAACACACTTACTTCAAGTCACAAGGGTGTATCTCAGTGACAGTCCTTAAAAAAGCACACACAGAGAGCATGCATCTAGTTCTCAGCATTCTCTAGTTTCAGCATGCATCTAGCTCTCAATGGCAACAAACACATCTGAAGTAGGTTATCTCCCCAAGATATCAGATCGGACACAGGTACTAGGCAGGAACACTTTCAAACCTGAGCAGATTAAATCTACGAAAACCAGAAGGAGCTAAACACTGCAATGGAGTGGTGTGGCAACCTGAACGGCAGGCCCACGACCTGCCTCTTATGGCTGTGGATCATTTCTGCGAGCACACGCAGTGCTCTTCATGAAGCTTGCTACTTAAGACCTAGAAAAGCCTGGCTCAAGCTGAGGCTTGACAGCGGCCCATACACGTGTACAACGCTGCTAGCGCGGCAACAGGACTCGCACGGAAAGGTGCGACAGGTCTTCGCCGAACAACGCGGGGATACCGGAGTTCGTTCGGTGCCACAGGGCACCCCGCACTCCACCCTCCTCTCCCCCGCCGCCGTTCCCCACTCAGCAGCGGCCCACTGAGGGCGGCTGAGGCCCAACACAGCCCTCTCGTTCTTCCAGCTTCCTCGCTTCCCGCGGCGGAGGCTCCACGCACCGCACGCTGACGCAGCGCCGGCGAGCGCGGGAGCCTCCGAGCTGCTGCCGCGGGGCAGCCGTTCCCGCGCCGACCGGTGCAAGGCAGCTCAGGGCCGGGCCTGCCGCGCCGAACGGCGGGGAGCGGGGTTTCCCCGCAGCACGGCAGCCCCGCGGGTGACGGGAAGAGGCGGCG
>VWYH01004361.1:29606-53728 GCA_013399365.1 Pampusana beccarii | reverse complement strand
CCGGGGCTCGGGGCTGCGGGGGGAGGCGAGCGCTGCCCACCCGCCGGGCGAGGGGCGGTGCGGAGAGGCGGCTCGTCGGGCGCTCCCCCCGGGCGGGACGGGCTGGGGGCTGCGCTGCGGTTTCGCCGGCAGGCCGCCCTGCTCGGCAGCGGGGCAGGCAGAGGAAGCTGGAGTGCAAGGCTTACTGTGCACTGTGGAAATCGATGCTGAGGACGGGTAGGGACTCAGGGAAAGCAGAGAAGTCGAGGGTAGACCTCAGCTATGGCATCAACAGGTAGGTTTGGAGAAGTGCTGACTTTGTGTTACTGCTTTTCCTTTTCGCTAAGCCTTGCTTAGGAGCTGGCTCGTACCTGGCTGCTCGGCATGGCTAAAGGAAGCAGTTCTTCAGTTCCTCGCTTTCCCTTGTTTGTGTGGGAGAGAAATTCAAAAGCTGTGTATCATGTTAGTGGTCTAGTAAGGAATGTTTAACTATGAGAAAAAAAAGGTATTTCAGGCAGTATGTGGTATGCTGTGCAAAGTGGCAGAATACTGCTGTGTGTAAATAGCTTTGTCTTCTTATAGTAGCAGACCAAAAAATTATACAAAGTTATAGCTTTTTAATGTACACTGTACTTGTTTTTTGGGTAATAAAATGAAAGGATGTGTTTTTTAATGCAGCAGTGAGGCTTCAAGAGAGCAGAGTAAGTCAAAAGGCTTATTTAAAAATTAACAATTACCTCGCTGATAGAATCACTAATTTTTCGTTGAATTTAAAAGTAGTAGTTGATACAGTTTTGTTAACGGTAAAGACAAAAACCTTGACGTAAATGTAAGGAAGGAGTTCAGATCTGTTGTGTGTTAATTCCTTTGAGCTAGAGTTCAGAGGTCAGCCACTGTTTTTTGCAGGAACTAAGAGAATGGGGAAGCAGTTTAGGAGAAGAAAGCAAGACAAAGCTGTCTACAACATCTGTGTCTGTTCAATATATAATTCCAGCAGGAGATTAATGCTGTGTGTGACACGTGTAACAGCGAAGTACTAGTGCAGCTTTGTTCATATGGTCAGTATCTTATATGAGGAAATCCCTTCATATGCCTTTATAGCATGAGTTGAGTTTAATCCAGGTGAAGTACAGAAAAGGAAAGCTTGTATATGGGTGGTCTTTTTTGTTTTTTTCATGTTAGGTTTTGGTTTGAAACACATGAGTAAATAGGGAAGATTTATTATATCTGTTTGGTCTTCCATCGTCAGTGCCTTGCAGTTGAAATCCTGTGTCCTACAGTTTAATGTTAGTCTGTGGTATGATGTGGCTTTGTCTCTTTTGACCAAGGCTTTAGTACCTTGAACTGTTGTTACACCTCTTCCTTCTATGTGATCTAGTCAGCTAGAGACCAACATTTCTCTTTCTATCCTCCTCTCTCCCCTCGGTTTTCTAGAACTGTCCTGTCCATATTTACTCTTTTTGCCTTTTCCATATCTAAATTTCTTGGAGACTACTAACTCTCACTGGAAAATCCTATGCCCATCATTCTTTTGGTCCTTTGAAGAGTTACCTTTTCCTTTCTTACTGCTTTATCGTTTGAGGAGGTTACAGATGAAGTTGATGTGATCTTGTGATTTCCTTTTGCTGCCCATAGGGCAGAAATTTTTCGCTTTATTAAAACTGGGAAACCTCTGATACCTAGCAAATGCTTTCAAAGCCCTATAATGTCAGTTTCAAGTAAATGCAGAAGATGTAGAATGGACTAGAAGCCACTAAAAATATTTGAAAGGATCAGCTTTAGTTCTGCCTCATCTGACAAAAAGTTGTTTGTGTTAGTGCAGTATTGCCAGAACTCAGTGTACTCTAAGTGAAACTATCCACAGATGCAAAAACTTCCAACTGTTGTTGATTCTAATAAAGCTGTGGCAGCAGTAGATTGTTTGCATATTTAAAAAGACAGTCTCTTTCCCGATGACAAAGGTCAGAATGTTTTTTCTTAGAAAAAGGAATTGATTTTTTTAATAGAAATTATTGGGTTGAGTCACTTAATACCTCTTTCTTTTCTGACAATATGCTAATTTTTAAGCCTTGCTGCTTCTCTGTGCAGTTCTGGTAACAGCACAGGCCTCCTTCTGTGTCCTGGAAGTTGCATATTGATTAGTTTCTTCTTCCTGACCTACGTGGATTACACTAAGCTCAGAGGAGAGAAGAGGGCACCTCTGGAAGCAGTCTTCTGTTTAGCTGGTGAATATTTATCTAGGCTTTGTATTTAGTTTCTGCCAGGATTAGAATTGGAATTTTTCAGCTGGCAGTGCCTGTTGGTCTGCATTCACCTAAAGTGTCTGATACCTAATAGCAGTAGTACAATAAACGTTTAAATTGTTGCTCCACTTTTTTCTTGCAGAAAGACTCAGTCTTGTGAACCTGTCTTCTTTCAGGTTTATCTGCCAGTCTGGTTAAGAGTTGTCCTTATGGAGCCTGCTTTCTAGTTTGAGAGTTGTTCAAGGATGCCAACAGAAATGTCTTACAGAAAAAAATTTTGGACAGGATTTCCTAAGATGGATGAATATTCACAGACAGGTGCCCTTAGATACTTTCTAACCAAGTTCATGTAAATGCCTTTCACTGCTATACTAAATGGCACCTATGGTCAGGCTTGGGAGTGCAGTGGTGACGTGTCCTTATAGGTGTTGGCGTTTGAAAAGCTGGCATCAGTACTCAGTTTTGCAGTGAATGTTATCCGCACCTATCCATAGTAAGGTGGGATTGTGGCAACTGTAATAGAACTTCAGCTAAAGTGATTTGTAGCCTTGTCACCGTTGGTGGTATGTTTAAATTGTAATATCAAAAGATCTGTATGTTGCCATAGTACGGAAGTCCCTGTTAATTTTGGGAAGATTAGGTACCTATAATACATGGAGATCAAGACTTTTTGGCCTCTCCTCTGTAATTCCTGCATTTATCTTTATGGATCCTGCCTGGTTGTCAGATCTATATTATTCTTATGATGGCCATATCACAAGTTCTGTCTTTCTCTCTGAGCCCATTCCTAGCCACAGGATGCTCCAGTCTCAAGATACGATGTGTCCTGGTGTCTTCTCTCAGGCTATGAACAATGCTAAAACATTGCACAGAGGTGAGCTCAAGGTGGAAAAATAGCTTTACGTGCATTTTTAGATTATTATTGTAGCAGTTGTCAGTACAGGTCGTTGTGTAAGAGTCTTCTAGCAGACGGTGGAAAAATGGTTGAGTATGTTGTTTTTGAATGTAAGCACAGAATTCTCTGAGAAATCTTGTGTGACTACAGTGGAGAGAGGTTCAGAGTAGTGGTTGGTCCTATGAAATTTCTTGTGGAGTGAGTGTCAGGTGCAAGTGATTTGTGAGCTAAATTGAGAGCTACTAAATGAAAACTACATTCAAAGTCTAAAGTGGAATAAGTCCATAAGCAGCTTATCTTGAAGAATGTGTGCTACTGTATGCAGATGAATACAAAATACTGCTAAGCCCATATTAATCTGTTCTGCATTTTGGACGCCCCAAAAGTAATCATTAACCTAACATGGCTTGTTTTCTCAACTAACTTTACCTTGGCTTAGAGCAGATCCATAAAAGCTGTTCATTTACAGAAGCTTGTGGAATATTTCTTTTAATTCTAAATTTTGCTACATTCACACCTAAACATACATGGCACACGTAAAAAATACAATTGAATAAAAAAAACAGTTGAGGATTTATTTGTAAGAGTATATTGCTTCAGAAATATACGGCCTTTGTGTAGCCTTTACATGAAAGTTCGTTTTAAGTGAATTTTATACCTGAGCAAGGCCAAGAAGCAATACAATGCAGCATCCTCTGTCACTACTGGATAGATGATGCTTTGGACGCCAGCTTTTTCCTCTAACCACTTTCACACAGCCTGCTTTGCCCTCTATGGGACATACTCTCCAGTTGTGCAAGGTTATTTCTGGAAATACATTTTTAAAACTCAAGTCTGCCACAATTCTGGTTGATAACTGGAACAGCACCAGGTGATTGCCCCTCTTTATCTTTGGTCTTTCCCTTAAACTTTATAAAAAGGCTAAGGATGAACATAGAGCAACTTCCATCCTTACTGTTCTATTTTTTCTAAGCAACTGTTATTTGAATAAGATCTTCCCACCCACTGTGTTTTCTTCTCCAGCCCTGCCTATTTAAAGCTTACTCAGATATTCTTTTGTGTTAACTGCTTTTGTGGGCTCACTAGTTGCGTTGCATTGAATAGAGGTAATCAAGTACAGTTTCTTTAAAAGCAGCTGGCTTGTTTTTTTGTTTCCAGTGTCCTTCCAGCAAAGTAGTAAGTGACCTGGTTGTTGGTGGTACTACTGAAGTTTCTTTTCTGGATTCTTGCTTTCAAGGCGTCTACACAGTGTATCAATTACTTCTGCACAAATGGCACAAGTGACAATTATTGCAGTACGGAGTGTTATTTTATCTGGCTTGCCAATAATTTGCTAGTAGTACCACCTGGCCGAAGTAGGAATCACTATAGAGTGGAGTAGTAATAGTAGAAAATTGGGACCAAATACATGGCTGAAACACCAGCAGTTCTCCGAATCAGTGCGTTGAACAAAGACGCCTTGTGAGCTTCACTCTGGAGCACTGCTGAGGTAGTACTTCCCCTACTGCAAGGAAGCGCTATCTGCAGTCAGCCCCGAGTCTATTAGGTGGCTGAACTGCTGTGTATCAGCTCATAATGGTAGTTACTCTGCCCCAAATCTGTGCAGTGCAAACCTCAGCTCTCTCCAGTGTTGACGAGTCTGTACACTTCCTGTTTTGAAATAGCTCCTAATACACTGTAAACGCCTTTTCCACTGAGGGTTTTTCTCAGTGGCTTGCTGTAGAGAAGAAGCTGAAATCAATGGCTTACGTGGACAACAAATATACACATTTTGTTGCTGCATGTTCTTCATAATCAGTGTATTGTTATGAACTTGTTTGGGAACTTTCGGAACTATGTTGTGTAACAGGGAATGGGACTTCTGTATGCAAAAATATTGGAAGCAGCATGATCAGGTGTTTAGGAAATGTTTGTTTTACTCTGAAATGTGAATAGTGGCAATTAAGGTTGTACATAATTTTGAAGTTGTCATTTTCTGACTACTGCACACTACAAAACTGTAGGCACAGTGACTTAGTAGTGTTCTTATGAGTTTGACATCAGAGAAGATTGGATGTTTGGTGAAGAAATTCACCGAAGGAACCATGATCTTCCTGGATTTGAAACATGTTGACTTATTTAGAAAACAAACAACCCTAATAACACCACTTAGTAAGTTCACAGTCTAAAAGCCTTTGATTGTCACAGCAATTATCTTGTTTGGAAAATAATGAAAATTTAGGATTTCTTCTGCTGAATTTATAGTATGTTGTAAAGGAGGAGGGGCCACCTCAGTGAACACATTTACAGGCCAGTAACCATACTTCATACTTCCTGATTTTTGCGGAGTGTATTTGTCTTTGTTGCCTGCACATTTTCTGTAAAGTTTTGGCTAAGCAGCAGTCACGCAGATGCTAATAGCCTCCTTCAGTTACAGTCTTTAAATCTGGTGCAAAATATTGAGCAAAGTGTATTTTTCAGGAAAGTGGTAACACTGCTGTAAATGAGTGTTTCTGCTACCTAGAGTCAATGCCTAACTTAAACTGCATAAACTAAACAGAGAAAGTTTCCTAGTTTGCTCTTTCTTGATGTTTTCTTTGTCTTACACAGTTTTATTAAGTTTTCACTCATCCAAATAAAAATAAACATGACTAAAGTACTCATACTCTTAATGCTATGTAAGCTGTACTTCAGTGTTGTACTGTTAGCCATTTAAATAAAGATTCAGTATAGGACAGGGAGGAGAATCAAAAAGGAAATGAACCTGAAACATATTAGACAGAGTAGTAGTGAACATTTTTTCAGATTAATTGACTTTAAACAGGGAATATTTCTAGATTTGTCTCCATCTCACTTTCTGTTCTCCTTGCCTTCAGGTCACTGATGGTGGTGTCAAATCAGTCCCTAACAGCATGCCTTATTTTTATCTCTGTAAGTTACATGAAACTTGAGTCTAGCACAATAGTACATTAAACACTCCTGGTATTGCTGCCTCTAGTAAAACAGAATGTGGAAGTCCATCAGCTTCTTAGAATCTGTTTGTCAGGCTGCTGCATCTTTGGAGTAGAACTTGCCCATTTTTTAAGAGAACAGACTTTAGTTCTGCAGTTCAGTTAATTCAGAAGAATTCCAGTGTCTTTGTAAAGTGAGTTTGTTGTGAATGGTTCTTTGAAGGTAGGAAATCACTAACAAGGTTAGTTATGTAATTTTCATAATCACAAATGCATATAAGTGTTCTCCTCAGATGAATAAAGACGTTAAACCTTGACTTGTTCTTTTGACCGATGCATGTATGTTTGTTTTTTTGTTCCATGTCCTCCCTTGCAATGTGAATACATGCTGAAAAAGTGTGTTTGAATATTAAGCTTTGATGCTACATCAGGTTGCATTTTTTGACTTTCACCCGCTTGCTTTTTCTGTATAGGAGGTGACTATTTAAGTCTACATTTAGTATGTTCTGTTCACAGTACAGTGCTCTAGTACTGAACAGAAAATGGTTTCTGGTCTTACCATCTTGGTATGCTGGCATCTTACCAGAGATTTACATCAAGATTTTGGTGAAGTTAGTATGTGATTTGTGAAGATGAACTTGGAAAGACTTATTGACAAGACTAGTGCAGAAAATTGGACTGACATCCAGTGCAGCCAGAAAATGAGACTTTGAGTCCGGTTTCCTCACCGCTTACTGCAGTAAATCTGTTCAGGCAACAATCTTGACTTTAATTCAACATCCCTCAGAGAAGTCTGTTCATTGTGGTCCTTTGCTTTCTTCACTACAGCTCATCCGTGTACCATAGACTCATATGCAGGACACTGCCAGCTCCTTTGTGGTCTCCTGCTTGGGTGAAAAGGAGAATGAGCGGGCTTTGGCTGGTTTTGAACGAGGCACTTGGTGGTTGCTGGCTGAGCCTGGATACAGATAATCAAGTTCCAGCTGACCTAACCTCACAGGTCTCTAATGTGGATTTCTCCTCTGCCTGTGTGTTTCCGTGAGTTTCCTCATCTGTAGGCCTGTTGTACTCTCACTTCAATTATTTGAGCTAGCTGTCTTTTTCCTGATGAAATGATCATTAGTGGCCTGTTAAAAGTGACTGCATTTAGAGTGGCAGCTCACTGAGGAAATGAAAGTTGCAACCGGTATTCTTTCTGCAATGTACAATGTCTAGGTGGGAGAAACTGTCCACACTCAGCTTCCCCAGAATAAAGCAGCTTGATCTTTCATTGTTTTACTGGACTTCCCTCCTTGTGCTGTGTGGCAGTGTGCTCCTTTCTGGAGAGAGTCCTTGCTACGGATCAGGCCGGTCTCAGAAGCAAACAGAGAAGTACAAGCAGAGAGCTGTGGGAAAACAGGCTGCTTTGGAGTATTTGGGGCATGAAAACTGCTGAAGGGTTCGGGCTGACTGAAACATAAGGAACTGTTTATGTAGCTGGTTCATGTGGTGATAGCGGCAAGTTGAATAGTGTGGCTATCAGGTAGGGACAGTTTTTGTTCCAAATGGGAGGAGGGTGTGCTGATCTGTGCTATCCTTACATGGGAAGATTTTGTTGATTAAGTCCAACTCTGTGTAACCGTGGGGATGGTAAACAGTTGCGCTGCTCATGTGATGCCATTCTACTAAGGCAGCTGTACTTGCAGTACTGTTGGGTTTGTTGGTACTTATCTCTTCTTGTAGGAATAGTTGTTTTGCTGTGGCTTAACAGCAGGGTTGCTTTTCTTGCTTTTTTAATAAAATCTTTATTTGCACAATCTTATCAATATATAAAAGCAGAGAAAAATGAAAGAAGTTTACACCAAAGATGTTATAAACTTGTTAACTGGTTGTATAGGCCAGGTGATTCACGTAACTTTACATTGCATTTCTTTATGTTAAAACAAGTATGTAGATTAACAGAGCGTCATTTAATATGATGTTCACTGAGACTAAGGCATACTTATGCAGACAGCATGCCTCCAGTTTTTTTGTGCAGTGAGGCAGAGCTCGAAGTCTTGGATCAGGATTGAATCTTTTCTGAGCAGGCTTGGTGCCATAAAGTCGGGAGAAGGTCTGCTGACATTTATGAATTGTGCATGTAGCCACATTTTGCTATCCAGTATCTACGAAGACATGTAGATTACAAAGTTTGAGGCAGAATTGGTTAAGGTAAAATTGGTGCATCTCTGCTCAGATTAAAAACACCCCCACTCTCCCCTAAATTCGTGGAAAACTTTCAAACTTATTTTAAAACAAAATGCTATTAAGGTACGTTTTTAGTAATGGAGGAGACCTGTGTGTTTTATTTTTTTTATTAGACCTATTTAATGCCCCTGTTTTACTAGTAAGCCAACGTCTGTTACTAGTAATCAATAAGATAAAGCGGTTTTAGAATAACTTTACTGTTTTGTACTGTTTGGCCTTGACATTTGAAGTTCGGCAGTGTTAGTTGGTTGCCTTCCTCTAAAAATGTGGAAACTAATTTTCATTGATTTTCATATGTTAATATTATTGTCTTGAAGTGCTGCAATATTTTCCACATTTAGCCCACATTTTCGAATAATTTTGCTATTAAATACTGTATCCTAGGCATTGTTTACTCGTATTTAAAATGAGTAAGGAGAAAAGGAGAATAGGCAATGAAAATACACCTAGGTTTTGCATAATTTGCATCCATGTGAAATTTACAACTTGAGATTGGGCTCCTGACATTAACTGCTTTCACACCGGATGAAAAGTGGGATCCATTTCTGGTTTGTGACACTGTTGTTTCTTGAAGTTAGCTCTCATGGCTGATGCATTTCACAACAGAAACTGAAAATATTTTTAAAATCTCAAAAGATTTGGTTGCCTGTCAGTTTTAAACTGGCTACTGCACAAGGTCTTAGTTACGTGTTCTTAACTGTAGCTTTTATTGTATGTTTTGCATTCAAGTTGAGTTAGTACATGGCATGTTTAAATGCTTTAGAAGAGAGGTGTGGTGCATCTCAAAGATTGTCTTTATTAATGTCCTCTGTTAAGTTCCGAAGTGGGGGTCTGTGTAAGTATTTATTTCTCCAAATAACAGAATATCCACCTCCAAAGTTAAAGTAATGTACTTCAACAGACTTTTAAAAGTCACTGCTCTTCAGATTCCTAGGGAGTCTTGAACCCTCCAGCTTAACAATAAATTATTACTCCAAGTATGTAGCAACAAATAAAATCATTGTTGTTTGAAGATGTTCAGTGAACAAATTACGATTTCTTGTGACACAGGAAGCAGGTGACTTAGTTTACAAAGCAAAGTGTTTTGTCCTGTAATAAACATCAAAATGGTAGAAGTTGCTTTTGTGGATATTTGAGGGCTTAAAGTATAATAAGTTAAATGAAAGGACCATCTTATGAAATATGACAAGATCTCCAAATTTTATGTCTGACCCATAGAGGTTGGCAATATATGCCAAAGGAAGGGTCAGTCTAAACATCTGTTTGGTGGTGTGTGGTGTTTTGTTTTGGTGGGGTTTTTTTGTTTGTTTGTTCTGTTATTAGCCAGTGCTGGAGAGACTGTAATTGGCTATATGATATGAGGCAGATTGGTGGTGTAATCCATGACTAGGTAGCTGACAGGCTATTGCTGGGCAATATAAAACTCTTTTCTTGTAGGAAGAGGTGAAATATTTCTTGAACACATGTGAACGAGAATATAAATTTTAAACAATTGTCTGATTTTTACAGTTGTAGAGGCAGCGCATATATTGGTGAGATAAGTGTGAACACTGTTTCAGTTTCTTGCACACTTGGTAGCTTTGAACTATAGTGATGTGCAGTGAAGAAGACAATAATTTGTATAGATGGCAGCTACACTTTAGCTTCTTAGGAATCTAAAAGATCAGAGCCTATGTTGTGCAGCCTGTAAAGCCCAATCAGTATTATTTTATATATGTTATTTTTAGAGTGAGTGGCATAATAGGCTACTAGTTTTCTGAGTAGAGAAACCATTCTTTCTTCTAAAATGTCACAGGCATGGAAAGGGAAAAATACGAATTTTACACAAAAATGTGTGCACGCTAACCTTTAATGTAGCATTTGAAAGATTTCAGTCTGGTTGCTTCTTTTGTGCCACCAGGGGGCATGGGACTACAGTTATTTTCTTTCCAGTATCCCATCATATGCATGTTGATTTCCTGTTGTTTTCAGTTCATCTGTTTTATAAGTTTCTAGTATTTGTCTTTAATTTGTTGAGGTTGTAGGTTGTTTGCCCTACATCTCAATTAGCTTAATCTGGATCTGCTGTCAAAATATATTTTTGTCTTTTGGGAAGGAATGACTGTTTGCTTGTGTTGCATTTTAAAGCCTGTTATTGTTTCCAGAGTGTATCAGTCTAAGAAAAAAAAAAACAACAAAAAAAAGCAGTGGGTCAGCACATTACACAGCCCAGAAAGCAGAGGTGACAAACTTACCAAGATGTTAAAAAATACTAAAATGTATCTTCTGCAGAATTACAAATACTCTTAATAAAGGTAGAATTATAGCAATGACAATTTAGTAGGACTCAAAAGGCTGACTAGTATCTCTTGGCAGGGGATGCTGGTTTTATTCCTGCAGACTTCTAGAAGTGAGCAGAATTTAAAGGAAAGTGCACATTACAATTTAGAAAGGAGGCTTAATCATTTGCGAACCACAGCCTAACTACGGAAGTTTGAATTAACTTGGCAATAAGGAAAGCAATTTGTCCCTTAAAAGGAGAATCCGAAGACCTCAGGTGAATTATTGTCAGAGGGGAAAAGTCTCATGTACATGTGTTGTTTCTAATATTATTCTTTATTACTTAGAAAATAAGGCATTTGTGCTAGGAAGAAGTTTTACTTGTCATTAAAATCATAGGTCACAATAGCTGCCTATTGAATCAATGTTATTTGTGTTGAATGTAATGGGGAGAATGTAAATGCCTGAATCTGCAATGAGTTTTGTTGTATTGACAGCTTCTTGAAAAAAACTTCATAATACCTTGTGTTTTTGGGGATCTGACCACAACTTTAATGATAGGAAGTGACTCGCTTTTTGTTCTCTGTCCTGTTATTGTTACCTTGAAGCCAGTCTGTGGAAGGAAATTAATTACTGTTAAGATGAAATATCCCTAAAAACATGTTAAATAATCTGGCCTTTTATGATTCCATAAAAGCTAAGGCATTCATGCCTGAAAACCACGCATGCATCAAATCATTTGGAAGGAGTGGCTAGTACATGAGAAGGCAGCAACATTTCCAAGTACCTTGTTGTGCTATGCTCCCTCCTGTATTCCAGCAATACTGGGATTAGATGCTATTAATTTGCTTTGTGGTGTCTCTCTCTTCTTCCAAGTTGCTTTGGGAGATACACTGACTTATTTCAGTTCATATTGATGTTATTCTGTATCCTTACTTTTGCTGTGCACACTAGAATCATCTACAAAATCCTCTTCAGCAACTGAATATGACCTTCTGACTGAAAGTGCTATCAGACTGAGCTGTCTTTTACATGAATATCTTGATGTTTGTAATTGTCCAATTATACAGATAATTACTATGATTGGGCTGTTCAGGGATCTTTTACCCTCATTAAGTGCTTTTGTTGATTTATCTCTAAATTTCACTGAAAATAAGAAACTCAATATTTATTGAAATAATATTTTACATGTACAGGAAAAACCTAAAATGTATGTATCCTATCAATCCCATTATGATGTGATGCCTTCTAAAAACCAGCTTTCTCTTTGTTCTGATGTGATGATAAATGAAAAGATCAGATTTTTGCAAATATATGAAAGACATGAAAAAGTTGAAATTGGCTTAATTGGCACTTGAAACAATGTGACCTTTTAAGAATATATTTGTATCACTGATTAAGTCTTGTGTTGCAAATTCAGGTTCATAGTGGAAAACATAACTTTTGCTCTTTTCCTTTGTTCTGAGAGGAGATTTAATATGTTGGTATGATTTCTTATAAATTTATTTACATAAAATATGGAATAAAGATGTACTCAGTTTTTTGTGTGATTATATACTATTGTGAAATCAATATATATATACATATTTTAATTCTGTCAAGAATTGGTCTGAGAAATAATATTTTTTTTTGTTGTTAACAGGGCCAACTTTCCATATTGCAAGAAAAAATAGATCATTTAGAACGCCTCTTGGCAGAAAATAATGAGATTATTTCAAACATACGAGATTCTGTGATCAATCTGAGTGAATCAGTAAAGGATGGACAAAGAAATCCAGAGGCTATAAACTTCAGTCAAGGATCTGTTGCTGAGCTCTTTCCTTCTGCTTCAGTTTTGCTTACAGTTGATCCTGAGGATTGTTTGTTTGCTTCAAAAAGTGGAAGTCATAGTTCAGATGTACAGGTAAGCAAGTCCTATCTGTCGTTACCTTTTAGTTCTGAAAATGTCTAATTACTGGTAAGAGCTTGGTACTAAGATCCTAATCTAAGACACAGTAGAATTGTTCAAGTGACTCTTGTGTTTAACAGATATTATGAAACTTGCTTTTTACCTGTCTAGAAATGGAACAGTGATTATGAAGAGCTGACATTTCAGAAAGCTTAAAAATTCTTAAAAAAACTGCAAACAAAAGCCAGTGATTATTGTGCAGTACTATCAGAAGTTCTTTGGAAAAAAATCTTTTGAGAAACTCCTTCAGTTTCCCCAAATTGTTCTAAAATTGATGACAAATAAACTGGAAATAGTGGATAGTCTTGATTTAAACAGGTTTTACATTTTAGGGATGTATGTGTAGATGGGTCTTCATGGGGAGGTAAAGAATGGTCAAGAACTAATAATAATTTTTAAAAAATCTGTACTGTTTTCCCTGTTGAATGCCACTTCTGTATTTCAGTATTCTTGTGTGTCTCCGGTTTTGTATAGGCACTTTGATCAGGAAGGAAAAACATATACCATGTTGACTGGTTGGCATGAACTGTAGAGGTTGAAGTTTTTGAAGTCAAACACTTCAAGTTGAATTTATTTTGCTTTCTGGTGATGCTTGTGAGTTCATGGACTCTTACATATTCAGTTTTAATGGAGTGTTTCAGGAGCACTGAGAATACTGTGTGAAGTTTGTGATCTGTACTGTTTTTGGGAGTCTTGCGGGAGTACTATAAATATTCATACTACTGTAAAGCAAAGATGAAATTCTGAAGTCCAGCTTTCTCATTCTAGAAGTGAAAATATTTCTATTGCAGGAGAAAGACAGCAGACTTAGGATGAATAAGTACACATATTAGAACAATTGTAACCTCTGATGTATCATTTATAATGCCTTTAAGTTCTTCAGGGATAGACACCACTTTAATATGTCTTTTACAGAGAAAGTAGGGGTTTTTTTGTTGTTGTAAGGCAATATCTGACTGTTCATGTTTCTAATATGCATTAAGACTTCTGTGCAGGAAAGTAAAGCATGTGGATTTAAGATTACATGTTTTCAAGTTACTAGATTGTTAACAGGTTATTTCTCATACAGTCTGTTACTATAGTAAGTGATGTGCTTTTTTTCAGATGCATTAGAAATAAGTTACAGTAAATGTGAGTTGTGAATTTTGAGATAAAATGTGTTGGCTTAAATTTTTGGACATGTTAACCTGTTATGAATGGAAGGTAAAACATGTTTGCTTAAGCTGTTCTCATATTTTGATTCACATTTGCACAATGTCAGCTAATGTACCTACCTAATGGTACGCTGTAGTAGTGAAACTGCTTTTTGATAATTCTCTTTTAAGGGTATATGCATGTACTTAAGTAACAAGTACTAGTAGGGAATATTCTTAATAATGTTGCCCTACTCATACTTTCTTTCCTTGCCTTGCACAGGGAGGGCTCTAATGTTCGTGTAATTGCATTAGTATCTTTTAATCTGCAGGTTATCCACCATCATCATTAAGTCACTTTAATACTGTTGCTGTATGCAGTTTTTCCTCCTGTGAGTCTGACCCACATTTCAGTTACGGAATCTAAGACCTTGGCTTTAGCAGAATTCCTGAAACACCGTGTTAACAAGCTGATCTAAATTACTCTATATGAATACAGTTATACTGTTTGATACTTTGTCAAGCCTGACGTATTCTGCAAGCTCAGTAAATTTATTTTCTTCTGGATATTTTTACAAAGATGGAGAAATTCTGAGTAGATGATTTGGAGCATTTTTTAAACTATATTTTAAATTCTAAAAGAAGCTTTTAAGTGCTAATTACCTGCTGTTCATAAACACTAACTTAAACACACAGATTTGGACCTTACTTTTTACATGTTTGTCGTTTAAGTGGATGTATGAGAATGAAAAGAGAGACTAGAAGGAAGTAAGAATTAATATAGGTGAGATGTATTGTTTGGATAAAAATCACTCTAGAGAATGAAGGCAAAAGAGGCTGCACTGAATAAATTATGGGTGCATTATGGTCTCCCATAATGGAGAAACCATTACGAGAATGCATTCAAATATGGATAAAAAGCCTTTGTAAAATTTCAGTGAGAAATATTACCAGGCCTTCCTACTCAAAGAGATGTATTTTCTTTGCATAAATTGGATGAAAGTTACTAATAGCATGAGACCTGAAACATTCTTGGATAGGATAGTGGAAGGATTTTTTTTCATGGAGGAGTTGTAAATCAAGAAGTTGTATACTTTGTTACTTGTGGTGTTTGTAAGTAGGTAGAAAATTATAGTACAGCTGGCCACTGAAAATTACACTGAATTGAGAATTGGTATAATTCAAATTAAATTTTTTGAAATGGAGCTAAGTAATAAAACAAACAAAATGAAGAACTCTGGATTACATATGGTTATGATCTGATACTGTTTTAGGCCAGTAGTTCAAGAAGTATCTGGAATTTGTTCTCGAAGACAGAATTCTAAACAGCCGTCATGCTGAGTTGGAAGGTCTTTTAACTAATACAGTGAGGAGTCTCATCTCTTGTCCCCTTCAACCACTGAAGTATCTGACATTGTGCGTAATAATGTCTCTCCTTTTAAAAATGAGGTATGAATCACTCTTTAAAAAGGTGGACAAAGAGACATGAGCTATACTTTTATTTCTTCTACGCAGTAGTTCATTGTTCACTGGGGTAAATGCTGTGATGTTTGCCCAAGACTTGCGTTACTTCAGAAGTCTGAGTCCCTTGGTCTAGAGAAAGAATAAGCCCATATAGGGGAAAAAAAGACAACTGATAAGTTTTCAAATGTTTTAATTGGAAAGCTTGTAACAACATGGCTGTCTTCTGAAGCAGCTATAGTGAAGGCAGGCAGCATCCTTTTTGAATTTCTGGTTGTCTACTCTTTTTACAAAGCCCTTGCTTACTAGATCAACATCTTATACTTAGAAATGAAATTAAAAGAAGTCCAGGAAATACTTGTCTTGAACCTTTTTCCTTCTTACTGACTAGGTACTTGGAAGTTATTCTTCACTTGCAGTCATGTAACCTCGTCAAGTGATGATGTAACTTGTAATTAAGCCTTTGCACAGTTCTTACTGTGGATGGTGTTATATGAAAGATAAAAATGACTTAACATCTGTCTTCTTGATGTCTTGGCACAAGCACAGTAATTTTAGCCTGATCTGGCTTTACTTTACTCCAGTGGAAGTTTTTGAATCTTAATTTTTTTTCTTACCTTTTTTAGCTGCTTCTGATTAACATTTGAGTCACAGAATGACCAAATAGTTGAGGCTGGGATGTTATCTGGTCCAACCCTCTTCTCAAGCAGGGTCACCTAAAGGCAGTTGCCCATGGCTGTGTCCAGATAGCTTTTGAGTATCTCCAAGGATGGAGACTGTACACCTCTCCGGGCAACTTGTGCCATTGCTCAGTCACCCTAACAAGGAAAAAGTGTTTCCTGATGTTCCACATGTAGCCTCATCAGTGCTGAGTAGAGGGGAAGGATTGTGTTGACCTGGTGGCAACATTCCTTAATGCAAACCAGGATGCCATTGGCCTTTGATGCAAGTGCACATTGCTGTTTCATGTTCGATTTGGTGTCCACCAGGACTCCCAGGTCATTTTCTGCAAAGCTGATTTCCAACTTGGCTATCCACAGCATTTACTGATGCCTGGGTTGTTACNAAACCATTACGAGAATGCATTCAAATATGGATAAAAAGCCTTTGTAAAATTTCAGTGAGAAATATTACCAGGCCTTCCTACTCAAAGAGATGTATTTTCTTTGCATAAATTGGATGAAAGTTACTAATAGCATGAGACCTGAAACATTCTTGGATAGGATAGTGGAAGGATTTTTTTTCATGGAGGAGTTGTAAATCAAGAAGTTGTATACTTTGTTACTTGTGGTGTTTGTAAGTAGGTAGAAAATTATAGTACAGCTGGCCACTGAAAATTACACTGAATTGAGAATTGGTATAATTCAAATTAAATTTTTTGAAATGGAGCTAAGTAATAAAACAAACAAAATGAAGAACTCTGGATTACATATGGTTATGATCTGATACTGTTTTAGGCCAGTAGTTCAAGAAGTATCTGGAATTTGTTCTCGAAGACAGAATTCTAAACAGCCGTCATGCTGAGTTGGAAGGTCTTTTAACTAATACAGTGAGGAGTCTCATCTCTTGTCCCCTTCAACCACTGAAGTATCTGACATTGTGCGTAATAATGTCTCTCCTTTTAAAAATGAGGTATGAATCACTCTTTAAAAAGGTGGACAAAGAGACATGAGCTATACTTTTATTTCTTCTACGCAGTAGTTCATTGTTCACTGGGGTAAATGCTGTGATGTTTGCCCAAGACTTGCGTTACTTCAGAAGTCTGAGTCCCTTGGTCTAGAGAAAGAATAAGCCCATATAGGGGAAAAAAAGACAACTGATAAGTTTTCAAATGTTTTAATTGGAAAGCTTGTAACAACATGGCTGTCTTCTGAAGCAGCTATAGTGAAGGCAGGCAGCATCCTTTTTGAATTTCTGGTTGTCTACTCTTTTTACAAAGCCCTTGCTTACTAGATCAACATCTTATACTTAGAAATGAAATTAAAAGAAGTCCAGGAAATACTTGTCTTGAACCTTTTTCCTTCTTACTGACTAGGTACTTGGAAGTTATTCTTCACTTGCAGTCATGTAACCTCGTCAAGTGATGATGTAACTTGTAATTAAGCCTTTGCACAGTTCTTACTGTGGATGGTGTTATATGAAAGATAAAAATGACTTAACATCTGTCTTCTTGATGTCTTGGCACAAGCACAGTAATTTTAGCCTGATCTGGCTTTACTTTACTCCAGTGGAAGTTTTTGAATCTTAATTTTTTTTCTTACCTTTTTTAGCTGCTTCTGATTAACATTTGAGTCACAGAATGACCAAATAGTTGAGGCTGGGATGTTATCTGGTCCAACCCTCTTCTCAAGCAGGGTCACCTAAAGGCAGTTGCCCATGGCTGTGTCCAGATAGCTTTTGAGTATCTCCAAGGATGGAGACTGTACACCTCTCCGGGCAACTTGTGCCATTGCTCAGTCACCCTAACAAGGAAAAAGTGTTTCCTGATGTTCCACATGTAGCCTCATCAGTGCTGAGTAGAGGGGAAGGATTGTGTTGACCTGGTGGCAACATTCCTTAATGCAAACCAGGATGCCATTGGCCTTTGATGCAAGTGCACATTGCTGTTTCATGTTCGATTTGGTGTCCACCAGGACTCCCAGGTCATTTTCTGCAAAGCTGATTTCCAACTTGGCTATCCACAGCATTTACTGATGCCTGGGTTGTTACTCCCTGGGTGCAGGACTTTGCACTTCCCCTTTGTTGAACTGCATGAGGTTCCTGTCAACCCATTTCTCCAGCCTGTTGATATTCTCTGGATGGCAGCATGACCCTCTAATGTATCTGCCACTCCTCTCAGTTTGGTGCTGTTGACAAATTTGCTGAGTCTGCCCCATCATCCAAATCATTAATGAAGATGTTAGACAGGATTGGACCCAGTAGTGACCCCTGAGTGCACCACTGGTTACTGTCCTTCAACTAGACTTCATGTCACTNCAACCCATTTCTCCAGCCTGTTGATATTCTCTGGATGGCAGCATGACCCTCTAATGTATCTGCCACTCCTCTCAGTTTGGTGCTGTTGACAAATTTGCTGAGTCTGCCCCATCATCCAAATCATTAATGAAGATGTTAGACAGGATTGGACCCAGTAGTGACCCCTGAGTGCACCACTGGTTACTGTCCTTCAACTAGACTTCATGTCACTCATCACCACCCTTTGAGCCTGGCTTTTCAGCTAGTTTTTGGTCCATCTCCCTGAGTTCTCATCCAGCCCATGCATCAGCAGCTTCTCTGTGAGGATGTTGCAGGAGGTAGTGCCAAAAGCATTAAAGAACCAAGGTAGGCAATATCTACCAGGCCAGTCATTTAATCATAGAAGATTCTCAAGTTGGTCAAGCATGACTGGCCTGTGGTAGATCTGTGCTCTCCTGTTGACTTTCTGGTCCTTCATGTGCCTGGAAATGTTTTCCAGGATTAGTTGCTCCGTCACCTTCCCAGGGATCAAGGTAAGGCTGGTGAGCTTGTAGTTCACTGAGTCCTCCTTCTTGACCTTCTTGAAGATAGGAGTGACAAGCTTCCTTAGTATGTGCAGGTGCATCCCACCAGGGCCCCTGGACTTATGTATGTCCAGTTTAAGTATTCCTTGAACTGTCACTTTTCCACCAAGGGCACATCTTCCTTGCCCCAGACTTTTGCCCTGGTCTTTAGGACCTGGGATTCCTGAAAGCTGGACCAAGATGAAGAAGGCATTCAGTACCTCAGCCTTTTCCATGTCCTATGTCACCAGGCCCCTTGTCTCATTCAGCTGTGGGTCCTAGCCTTCCTTTTGTCACCTGTCTTCTTAGAGAAGCCCTTCTTGTTTCCTTTGACATTTGTGGCCAGATTGAATTCCATTTGGGCTTTAGATTATGTAACTTAATCTCTGGATGCTCAGACAGTGTCTCTGTACTCCTACTCTGCAGGCCTTCTGGCGTTTTTGTCTGACTTCCTACTCATTATAATGGACTGCTCTTGAGGTGAGAGGAGGTGATCCTTGAATATTTCTGCTTTCCTGCATCCTTTTTCACTCCAGGGCCTTGTCCTGTTTGGCAGAGTCAAAGTCTACTCTCCTGAGATCCAGTGATGTGATCTTACTTCTTGCCCTCCTCCTTTTTCTCAGGGTCTTGAATTCTGTCATCTCATGATCACTGCAGCCAAGGCTGCCTTTGACCTTCACAGGCCCAACAAGCCTGTCATTGTTTACAAGTAAGAGATCCAGCAGAGCACCTCTCCTCACTGCCTTCTCTGTCACTTGGGTTAGGAATTAGTCACTGATGCACTCTAGGAACCTCCTGGATAGTTTATACCCTGATGTGTTGTCCCTCCAGCACATAGCAGGATGGTTGAAGTTCCTCATGAGGACTGGGTCCTGCAAATGTGAGGCTGCTCCTGTCTGTTTGTGGGGGGCCTCATACACTTGTTATTCCTGGTCAGGTGGCCTGTAGCAGACATCTGCTACGTGCTGGGCTGCTTTTTAGTCCTTGCCCATAAGCTCTCAGTTGGCTTCTCATCCATCTGCAGGCAGAGCTCCAGGCACAGTGGCTGCTCTCTCACATAAAGGCCAGCTCTCCTTGTCTTTCTGGCCTGTCTTCCCTCAAGATCTTGTATCCCTCCATTGCAACTGTATAGTCATAAGAGTCATCCCACCATTTCTCCATGATTCTGGAAAGATCGTAGGCTTGAAAGTGCACTACAGATCTCTAACTCATCATGCTTATTCCACATGGTGTGTGCATTAGTGTGCTTCAGAGAGGCACCCTGGCATACTGATTTCACATAAAGGGTTTTGGGGATTTCTCTGTAGTTGTGTGTTGCAGGCACTTACTTTCTTACAAGCACATGCTGGAGATGACCCTAATTAAGCCCTATTTTGTTGCTCCTTTTTTTTTTTTTTTTTNTTTTTTTTTTTTTTTTAAATTCCTTTTATATCACACCAGTCTTGTCCCAGTCCGTCAGGGCTGCTGCTAACTTTCTCCCTTTACCTTTATTCCAAGCTAAAAGCTCTGTTTAAGAAGTCAGCCATCCTCCTGGCGGATACCATTGCCCCACTTAGTGAGCTGGATGTCATCTCTCCTAAGCAGAAACTGATCTGCAAACAGGCTCCCATAGTCATAGAACCCCAAAACCTGTTTCCAACACCAGCTCTGAGGCCAATTATTGGCATATATTATTTGTGTTCTCCTCTTGTACCCCTTCCCCTCACCAGAGAGATTGAAGAGGACACCACCTGGGCCTCCGTGACCTTGATTACTATCCCCAGAGATTTGTAGTCACTTCTGATGCAGTCTGGGTTGCCCCTGGTGGCATGATTGATACCCACATGGAATAATAAGAACTGGTAGAAGTCAGTGAGTTGAACAAGCTTTGACAGTACCTCTACAACGTCCTGGATCCAGGCCCCTGGCAGTCAGCAAACCTCTCTAGATGATGAGTGAAGTCATTGAGCCAGTTATTTCAGACAACTGTTTCCTCAATTGCAGTTTCCAGCTCTTGAGCTCATAATCATGGGGGCATGAAAAAAAAAAATTGTGTATGTTATGGACTGTAAAAATTGTTGTGTTACAAACTGCAGAAGGTTGCTTGTGAAATTCAGGCTCCATCCATGATAAAAGCTCATAGGAATGTGGGCAATTCATCAGTTGTTGCTGTTTAAGCAAATAAGTTTTCATGGTTGAAATGTCAAGAGAGTTCTATCAGTCTTAAGGTCACTCATGGGTAACTGGCAAACTTACAGAGTATCCACTTAATTTTCTTTAGAAGGTCACATTTCACATTAAAATTAGAGTTCCTCAATCAAATTTTAGAAAAACAAGAAAATATACTAGGCTAATTTCATTGTAACTCTTACTTGGTCCCTTCAAGCTGGCCTTACAGCATGCATGTATCTGCAAGTATTGCACCTGTATTTTCCATTAAGCAATGGAAACCTTGTTCAAAGGTGGAAGCAATCCTCGTGAAGCAGTGATGTGACAAGAAGTTCTTGTACAGGCCATAGATACCTAGTGCATGGACATTGTAGGCCCAACTGAGTCTCTTCTAGTTCCAGGATTACAGTGACTTGTATTCCAGTCCAATGTTACTTACTTTTCTTTGTATCTTGAGCTGAAGGCCTGTGGTGGGTTGACCTTGGCTGCGAGATGTCAACCCACTGGAGTAATTTCTGGCACTCAGCCTGGACCTTGAAGGAATGACAGATAAGGACAGTAATTGGGAGTGGTAATGGTCAAAACTTGGATTGGACATTGCCAGAGTGAAATAACTGTGGGGATTCTTTTGTTGTTGTAATGAGATGAAGGGACAAGCAGCATGTAAAATTTTTTATTATTGTGTGTGCAAAATTTGCACTTCTTCAATGTTGTTAGGTCATTTGATTTTGGTGCGAGAATCTTTTTTGTAAATGTAAGTGAAGTTTGTGAAGAGCATGTGATGAATGTATATTTCTTCAACTGTTCTTAAATATGTGTTTCACAGAGGTGAGGGCAGAATGTACTGGGTGCAGGTGTCCAGGTGTTGGCAGTGAGGGGCTCCAGGGGTGATATCTGTGCCAAAAACTACTGGAGCTGGTGGGGGACACCATCATGTAGGAAGTATTTCCCAGCAACCCATGGAGGATCCGATACCAGAGCAGGTAGATATTTTCAGAAGGAACTGTGGCCCATGAGTGATCCACACTGGAGGAATTCCTGAAGAACTGCATGCTGTGGAGAGGATCGCATGCTGGAATACTTCATGAAGGGCTGTAGCTTGTAAAAGGGATCCCATGCTGGAGAAGGCAAAAGCTGTGTGGAGGAAGGAGTGACAGAGAGTAACCATTATGGACTGACCCAAACTCCTGTAGCCCTGCACCACTTCGTGTAGGAAGACATGGAGGAGTTGGAAGTGAAGGACTGAGGTTGAACCAGGGTAGAAGAGAGGTGGGGAGGAGGTCTTTTAGTTTCGTCTTTGTTTCTCACTATCAAACTCTATTTTCATTGGCGATAAATTAACTTCGTGTTCCCCAAGTCAGGTCTGTTTTGTCTGTGATGGTAATTGTCAAATAATTTATCTGTCTTTATGTTGACCCTTGAGCTTTTAGCTTTATCAGTGGCAAGTTTTAACTCATGTGATGTTCATGTAGGAGGAAGGGCAGGCACCGATCTCTTCTTTTTGGCGACCAGTGATAGAACCCAAGGGAGTGGAAGGAAGATGTGCCAGGGCAGGTTTAGGTTGGACATCAGGAAAAGGTTCTTCACCCAGAGGGTGGTGGAGCACTGGCACAGGCTCCCCAGGGAGGTGTCACAGCCCCAAGCCTGACAGTGTTCAAGAAGAGACTGGACAATGTCCTCAGACACATGGTATGAACTGTGGAGTTGTCATATGCAGGGACAGGAGTTGGACTCAATGATCGTTGTGGGTCTCTTTCAACTAGGACATTCTATGATTCTGTGTAGTAAATGACTCCTATAGGCTATTTTTCTGGAAGTGAAAAGTTTGTTGAAGGAAGTTTGTCAGGTGTATAATTGTATTCTAACACGGATTAGAACTAAAGATTAGTTTAAGTTATTTAAACTATTAGTGCCAGTAAAAGGCAAAACAAAAACAGAAAGAAAAGTTGGATATGGTAGCTTTGGTCTAAACTCATATTAGAAGATTCTCTTTGGAGCTATCTGGTGGTATCTAAATTTCATAGGAACTTGTTAAAGTACCTCTGCAGTTGCTTTATTTACCTGTGACCTTATTTGCATTGACAAGTGAAATATGTCCTTTCTTGTGTAATTAGTGTACTGGGCAACAGTAAGTATATAAGGAGCTTTGTTATAGTTATTGGCTATAATTCTGACCGTTTTTTCCTTGATAGTTTCCTTCTGTTCCCTTTTGTGAGTTTGACTTTTGCCTCAATCTCTCTCATGTTGTCATGCCTTCTTACTGCTTGCTTAGTTTGTCCTCTCTGTCTTCTGCATTCCTCTAGTGTGTTGTGCTGCTCTATATAATCCTTTCCCCACCTTCTTGCCTCAATGCCATTGTGAGCTGTCATAATTTTTGTGACTTAAGGTGGCTCTTATTTCTACTGTTTATCTAATCCATTTCAGTTTCCTCAGAACAGGGCCTGCCAAATGCTCTTCTTCCTACCAGCTGTGTCTTGGGTGTCCTAGTGTGACTTGAAACTTACTCTCATTTGTCAGTTTTCCATTCATATGACACTTCAGCTTTCCCTATGTAATGAACAAGCTGATCCATTTTTGATGAAAACAGCTTTGGTTTTCAACAGTAGAACTGTTTTTGTGAATTCATGTTTTAAATTCCTTTTACTCTTTTTTAGATGTTGGATGTCTATGACATTCTTCCTTTTGATAATCCAGATGGTGGTGTGTGGAAACAAGGATTTGATATTGCATACAATGAAAATGAATGGGACAGTGAACCGCTTCAAGTTTTTGTCGTGCCTCACTCACATAATGACCCAGGTAATATTGTAACTGTATTAATTTCGGTATCTAGAGGCTTTTGAATTAAGAAATATTTTACCATTTCTGTTGAGATTTGGATTTTTGGAAGCATACTACTTAATATGTTAGATTTAAGTCTAGCAAGACAGTTAAGCAGATATATAATTGAAGTTCCATTGGCTTCAAGTAACAACTTATGCTAAAAGTTGTACATGTACTTATTTATTAACTAGAGTAGATCTTCATTGTTGATACTGGAAGGTAGTATGGATTTTCGGTGTACATCCTGCCAGTAACCCAGTTGATTTATTCATTGCTCCGTTAAATGTGGCCTGTTCTCACAGAATCATAAAATGTCCTGAGATGGAAAGGACCCACAAAGATCATCGAGTCCAATTCCTGTCCCTGCAGATGACAACCCCACAGTTCACACCATGTGTCTGAGGACATTGTCCAGTCTCTTCTTGAACACTGTCAGGCTTGGGGCCATGACACCTCCCTGGGGAGCCTGTTCCAGTGCTCCATCACCCTCTGGGTGAAGAACCTTTTCCTCATGTCCAACCTAAACCTGCCCTGGCACATATTCCTGCCATTCCCTTGG
>VWYH01004361.1:0-28803 GCA_013399365.1 Pampusana beccarii | reverse complement strand
CCTTGGTCAACTAGATGGGTAACCTTGTTGTAGAATGAAATTAAGTTGGTCAAAGCAAGACTTGCCCCTCACGAACCTGTGCTGGCTGAGACCAATGACTGTGTTGTCGTTTTTGTGTTTGTTCAGTAACTCCTAGAATAATCTCCATGATTTTGCCAGGAACAGAAGTGAGAGTGACAGGCCTGTAGTTTCTGGGGTCATCCCTGTTGCCCTTCTTGTAGACTGGAACAGTGTTTGCCAGCTTCCAGTCATCTAGGACCTCTCCAAATTCCCAAGAGTTGAAAAATCACAGAGAGAGGTCTCGCTATGATATCAGCCAGCTCTTTAAGCACCCTTGGATGAACCCCATCATGCCCCATCGACTTGTAGGACTCTAGCTGGAGTAGCAAATGCCGTACAAGTTCTGGGTTGATTGGGAGTTTATTGTTGAATGCAGCCATGGCTCTCCAGCCAGAGCTATGGGGGCTCCAGAGCCCATCATCGGTGTTGAAGGCTGAGGTGAAGAAAGCATTAAACATCTCAGCTTTGTCTGTGTGCCTGTTAATAAGGTGACCATGCTCAACAAGTAATGGACCAATGTTATTTCTGGCTTGCCTTTTGTCATTTACATATTTTAAAAAGCCCTTTTTATTGTCCCAGCAGTACTGGCCAGCTTCGACTCTAATTGAACTTGTCTGCATGAATTTCTTCCTTACAGTGGGGAGCAGCATCTCTGTAGTCTTCCTTTGATACCTGACCATGCTTACACTGACCATATACTTCATTTTTTCGCCGTATTTCAAGAAGATCCCTGCTCAGCCAAGCTGGCTTTTTGCCTCACCTGCTTGACTCTTGACGTTTTGGAACTGCCTGGTCCTGTGCTTTTAGTAGGTGGTACTTAAAAAATGACCAGCACTGCTAGACCCCAGCACTTTCTAAAGCTTCTTCCCAGAACTACATAGTTCTCTGGGCAACCAGAAGTCTGCTCTCCTCATATCCAGAGCTGAGGTCTTGCTGGCAGTTTTCTTCCTGTTAGCTTTTTGGAAGATGTGACAATGGCAAATCTGAGGTTTTTAACTGTAATACTTTCTTTAGTCTTCTGTGCACACCCCTTCCCCCAACCTACAGTGGGATAATCTAAAGTCTGGATTTAAATTGAAACCTAGGTATGCTTACATGATTTCACTTCTCCCTCCAAAGTGAGTATATAGTGTGTAATGAATAAAATGGAGAAATGTCACTTTATTTGGAAATGACTGTAAAATACAGAAAAAGAGCAGTGAATCATACTACTATAATATAATCCTGGTACATGTACACCAGCCAAGAGAAGGTGAAGCTGCTTGTTATTATGGAAAGCCACAATTTCAGTTATTTTTAATCTTTACTATACAGTGTATCTCTCTAAAAATTTAATTTGTTATTTGAAGTACTGTGGATCTGAGTGAAGCAAAATATGGTAGTTTGAACATAAGTGACTTTTATTTGCACGTATCTAGTGTTTTCAAAGAAAATGGACACTGGANGCCCGGCTGGCAATGCTGTGCTTGATGCACCCAGGACACGGTTTCCCTCTTGGCTGCCAGGGCACACTGTTGGATCATGTTCAACTTGCTGTTGACCAGAACCCCCAGATCCCTCTCTACAGAGTTGCCTTCCAGCACCTCATTTTGCAGTCTGTATGTACAGCCAGGGTTGCTGTGTCTCAAGTACAAAATCCGGCACTTGCCCTTGTTGAACTTCATGCCATTGGTGATTGCCCAGTTGTCCAATTTGTCCAGATCCCTCTGTAGGGCCTCTCTGCCCTCAAGAGTATCGTCAGCTCCTCCCAATTTTGTGTCATCAGCAAACTTATTAGTGTTTCCTCAAGTCGTGCATTCAAGTCATTTATGAAGACATTGAAGAGTGCTGGCCCTAAGTTGGGTCCCTGTGGAACCCCAGTAGTGACTGATCCCCAGCTCGACATAACCCCATTTACTAGGACCCTTTGAGCCTGGCCCTTCAGCCAGCTGCTCACCCACTGCATTGTGTGTTTATCCAGCTGTATGCCGGACATCTTGTCCAGGAGGATACTGTGAGAGACAGTATCAAAGGCTTTACTGAAATCCAAAAAGATCGCATTGACAGGCTTCCCTTGGTCAACTAGATGGGTAACCTTGTTGTAGAATGAAATTAAGTTGGTCAAAGCAAGACTTGCCCCTCACGAACCTGTGCTGGCTGAGACCAATGACTGTGTTGTCGTTTTTGTGTTTGTTCAGTAACTCCTAGAATAATCTCCATGATTTTGCCAGGAACAGAAGTGAGAGTGACAGGCCTGTAGTTTCTGGGGTCATCCCTGTTGCCCTTCTTGTAGACTGGAACAGTGTTTGCCAGCTTCCAGTCATCTAGGACCTCTCCAAATTCCCAAGAGTTGAAAAATCACAGAGAGAGGTCTCGCTATGATATCAGCCAGCTCTTTAAGCACCCTTGGATGAACCCCATCATGCCCCATCGACTTGTAGGACTCTAGCTGGAGTAGCAAATGCCGTACAAGTTCTGGGTTGATTGGGAGTTTATTGTTGAATGCAGCCATGGCTCTCCAGCCAGAGCTATGGGGGCTCCAGAGCCCATCATCGGTGTTGAAGGCTGAGGTGAAGAAAGCATTAAACATCTCAGCTTTGTCTGTGTGCCTGTTAATAAGGTGACCATGCTCAACAAGTAATGGACCAATGTTATTTCTGGCTTGCCTTTTGTCATTTACATATTTTAAAAAGCCCTTTTTATTGTCCCAGCAGTACTGGCCAGCTTCGACTCTAATTGAACTTGTCTGCATGAATTTCTTCCTTACAGTGGGGAGCAGCATCTCTGTAGTCTTCCTTTGATACCTGACCATGCTTACACTGACCATATACTTCATTTTTTCGCCGTATTTCAAGAAGATCCCTGCTCAGCCAAGCTGGCTTTTTGCCTCACCTGCTTGACTCTTGACGTTTTGGAACTGCCTGGTCCTGTGCTTTTAGTAGGTGGTACTTAAAAAATGACCAGCACTGCTAGACCCCAGCACTTTCTAAAGCTTCTTCCCAGAACTACATAGTTCTCTGGGCAACCAGAAGTCTGCTCTCCTCATATCCAGAGCTGAGGTCTTGCTGGCAGTTTTCTTCCTGTTAGCTTTTTGGAAGATGTGACAATGGCAAATCTGAGGTTTTTAACTGTAATACTTTCTTTAGTCTTCTGTGCACACCCCTTCCCCCAACCTACAGTGGGATAATCTAAAGTCTGGATTTAAATTGAAACCTAGGTATGCTTACATGATTTCACTTCTCCCTCCAAAGTGAGTATATAGTGTGTAATGAATAAAATGGAGAAATGTCACTTTATTTGGAAATGACTGTAAAATACAGAAAAAGAGCAGTGAATCATACTACTATAATATAATCCTGGTACATGTACACCAGCCAAGAGAAGGTGAAGCTGCTTGTTATTATGGAAAGCCACAATTTCAGTTATTTTTAATCTTTACTATACAGTGTATCTCTCTAAAAATTTAATTTGTTATTTGAAGTACTGTGGATCTGAGTGAAGCAAAATATGGTAGTTTGAACATAAGTGACTTTTATTTGCACGTATCTAGTGTTTTCAAAGAAAATGGACACTGGAATTTGGAGGGACTGTATTGCCCAGTTATGACAGCTAAAATAACAAAGTATGGATATAGTAAGAATATTGACAGAAAATAATCACAGTATAAACTTTGATCTACTTTTTTGTAGAACTGTCTTTAAACCTGTGTCCATTTATTTCCTCTCTGGTTATTGTTCTGCTGAAAACTTTCCTAGAAAGAAGTCACACTATACAGTCATTTAACAAATCTGAAACCATCCTAAAGGAATGTATAGAACTTCTAATTCTCTTAGTTCTTATTAGAAAGGCTTCTTTCTGCTGAAGCTAGTAGGATCATATCCTAATTGTGGGAGGATGGCTGGCATCCTGCTATAGGCCAGTTGCCTAGTGTCATGTCTGTCCTCCTGAGCTGGCTTTAGTTGGATTAAACGAGGATGCCCTGCACAGTGCAGGCTGAGGTAGCTCTGCAGGAGGACAGGACTTGGGAGCTGCAGGGGAATGGTCCTGAGGGAAGCTGGGAATAGGTTTGCAGAAAACTTTGCTGGTGTCCATTCAGGTCATGAGGTTTGGAAGGGGCTCAGTGTTCTGGCACTGACTTCTCCCCCATCCCAAGTTTGTTTTTTTTTTCACAGGTTCTAGTATTTATTTTTTTTTTTACTTTTAATATATATATTTAATTATTTTATTTACATTCCTTCTGTAATTGTCTTTCAAAACCAAGTACATTGGGCTGATTTCCTCAGTGGTACCTGGCCTATCTTGTCACTATTCCATGCAGAATTGGCCAGTTTCTGTTGCCATTCTGGAAGGACTCTTTGGAGCTAACCCTTAGCTTTCTGACAGCCAGCATTCTACTTTCTTCTTCGCATCTAGATTCCTGTATTGCTTCTTGTAGTCAGCTGTGGTATATTTTCACAGCTAGTACCTTTTGTGCCTGACAAACTTTGGCATTTGATGCCTTAATCTAGTATTTGTTTCACCCTGTATCACCAGTTCTGCTAGCCAAAGGTAGCCCACTGAGCACTTGTATTCTAAGGAATTGGAGTGTTGAAGTTACTGGACATCTTTTCACGTTAAGGTTATTTTGGTAGATAGTAACATCTGTCACTACAAATTACATTCCCTTTCACTCTGTGCCAAGCAAGGCATACAGTCTTCAGGCTGCTGTTGGCAGCAAAACCTATCAAGATCAGGTTATGCTGGAGGAGGCTTCATCTGAGCCTCCAAACTTTTAGATGTCTTTTGAGGCTAGCAGACTGAATAGCTGTATATTGCTCCCATGAAAAGGGTTCCAAAAAACATGGACACATTTCTTACTAGCCTCCAAATTAGGGTGTCAAGTTACTAAGCTCACTTGGTGAGGAATCCCTTGAGAATCCCTTGAGCTTCACTATGTATTTGCTATGACACTTCAAATATTATACCTTCTTTTGGAAGGCCGGAGTATAGCAAGAGTTCCCTCCAGGTCCAGAGACCCTCTCTATGTACGCCATTCTTTTCTTTCAAGGTTGGGTTCTTGATCTGTGTTTAAAAAAACTCAACCAAACAACAACAACAAAAACCAACCCCAAAAAACTAAACAAATTAAAAAACCAACCAGCCCCGCCAACTAACCACAAACCAAACAAAACCCAGAAGCCCCAAATAAAAAACAACCATGCCACCAAATAGAACCAAACAGAAACCAAACCAAAATGCCTCACCCTCTCATTCCCTCCAAAAATGTTTTTGAGTAACCAGAATTATTAAACTTCTAAGACAGGTGTAGATACTGCTCTACAACTAGAGGTAGCCTCACCAACACCTTTTCCTCTTTAACTCTTTGTGTTATCGATCATGCAATTTTCCGTACTTTCCCAGCAGGAATTTTCTACTTACTTAGGAAGTGTATTTGTGTCTGTCTCTTCTTTAATTTGGCATCTGAATGATACCTCCAGCTGCACTTGAGAGCTCTGTTTAATGAAGCTTAATCTGATCTATTTTGCCCTCTCCAGCACTGCTCTGGTCCTGTTCCAAACATAGGGGTGTGAGCCATAATGAATTTAGCTTCAGAGATGGCTCTTTACTAGCATTCAGATATCTGTCTTGGAGGGAGTCACTCATTCAACCTATAGTAAGGTACTTATTCTTCCAGCTCTCTGAAAGAAATCCTCTCTGTGGCTACCCCTTCAGTAACAAGATTTGAAGAATTCTGTCAAGTTATGAGACATGTCTCTTATCTTTCTGTTGCAACTTTTTTCCTGCATAGGTTATTCCCAAGGACTTGCCTGAAGTCTTAATGGTGTTGTCATTCACCTTTGGTAGCTGACTTTCTTACAGGTGTCTATTTTTTGTTCCTGAGGTCTTCCTCCTTAAGTTTTTCATGCCTTCACTATAAAATTATTTCTGTCCTTCCATCAGCAGCAACTAAACTCAAGAAATCTGCATCTACTCATACGTACAACGTAAATATCTCCCAGCTTGTTCAGGCTTCTCAGCTGTTATCAAGCAGAATTGAACTGAGATACAATCCTAGTAAATATAAACAGTTCCATCACTAAAGGTGATTGTACGAGACTGGTTATTGTTTACTTTTACAAGGAGTGTTATAGAAATCTCCAGACTTGGTACTGCTTTTGCTAAGGACATATCTGTGGAATTGTCTGCAGTATGAAACTGCATATTAATAAGCACTTGAAAGAAGGAAAAGTTATCTGTAAGATCTGAAATCTCTTATATAACTGATGGTTATATTATTCCTTTCCCACAGATGATTAGAAGGCATGGTGCAAAGCAAATGCCTTCTGTCAAAAAATCTTAAGGCATAATGAACTTATTGTGTAACAATGTATGTGAGAACTGAGAAATTTACCAAGAAATGGGCTCAGTAAAGGTATAACTATATTAGCTGCAAAAGCTTTAAATTCTGATTACATATTATATTTTCTCATCTGAGACTACTTTAATT
The DNA here is from genome assembly GCA_013399365.1 of Pampusana beccarii. Lineage (NCBI taxonomy): Eukaryota > Metazoa > Chordata > Aves > Columbiformes > Columbidae > Pampusana > Pampusana beccarii. Next base: position 22,277 of record VWYH01004361.1, on the reverse strand, counting down.
TTTCACATAACCAGTTAGGCTAGTAAGAATCTGTAGCTGAATGGCAAAGAAACTGCCTTGAAACAGAATCCGTAGGGAAGGGGCTGGTCTCAGGTTCCAAGTTCTGTTTTGGGAGATCACTTACATACTGATGCTCTGAAACTCTTTGTGTTGCTAAATTCTGCTTAGTCTGGGTTAACTGCTTCTGTGTGAATTCAACCAGGACCTACACACTATATGTTTGTCCCTTTAGTAGGTATGAGAATGAGTCCCCTTCACACTTTTGATCAGTGGCAGGCATAATTGTCTTTTAGTTGCTGTTGGTCAACTTGAGGACCTCAGTAGCATGTCTGATTTGGGGAAGACTTACCCAATGCGGGTTGGTCTCAAGCTGCAGAGATATGCTCAATTTACAAATGGCTGTGGTGTGTGATGTTATAGCCATCACAGATGGGTGGCATTTTTTTCTGGAGCAGTTTAATGAATGATCGTGTAACCTGCTGTGCTGGCAAAGCCCTTACATTAGGTCTCATGTGCTTCAACTGCAGTTTGATGTGACTGCCTGAAATGGATTAGGCAGATGAACTCCAGAGGGGAGAACCCTGCTCAGGGACAGTGATACTGTCCACCAGCACAACTGGACTTGGAAGATGATGTTCAGATATGACCCAAGGGGTCAAAAGACACCTCTAGCATTTATTGCTCTGTTGGCAGTAATGATTTTGGTAATGTCTTCTCATTATATTATTTAAGAATTGAGACTTGTGAGCTTTGTAATATATGTGTGTACCAGAATGGAATATTTTGTTGCTGAATGTGGTTGTTACAGACCTAGTACAAGCAGCACTGAAGTGGAATTGAAAGAGACTAAAGTAGATTTCCCCCTCTGCTCTGCCCACTCCTGTGCAATTTCTACCCAAGTAAAAGTGTCTGTGAAAGTGTAGGTGCACATATGTCAGGTCTAAATACTACTTTTTAGCACTTGGTAACTTTACCTTACTAGCACCCACATTAACCCCTATTTATTATTTAAGGCAGTCTCAATTTTTCAGCAGGAAATCTGTATAGCCCTATGAAGTTAAGTGTAGTGTTAAGACAAAAGAAAACTTAAACATAAAAGTTTGATGCTGTTAATATACTATGGAGTTTCAGGTTCATTTTCCGTTGACTGGATCTGCATATGATTTTCAGGTGACTTCGTAGTTTTCCTGGCATGTTTGGAACACAGATTATTTAAACTGTTGTCTTGCCCACCAAAATGTAAGAACAGGTTAGTATAAAGCTGAAGCAGGAAAAAAAATGCTAGTTGGATGACATCTGCAAGCTTTAGCTTTCAAAGTTTCAGACTGTAAATTGAAAGTTCACCAATTAATATATTCATGTTGTGTTTTAATATGAAGACAAATCAGTCACCATTGTTTATCTAGAACTTGTTTTCCTTTTTTTAAACAGCAACAGTATATAGCTTTTTTTAAAAAAATCCCCAGAAACTCTGAAGTCCATGTAAGGACTACAAAATATACGTTGAATGGTAATCATGTAATTTTTCTATTGTAGAGGAAGATGAGATCTAGGAATAGAATGGGAAACTGGGCAGCTCACAAGTTTTCCGTGACACGCTGAATTACAGAAATAGGAGTTTTATTCCTGGCTCACTTCTCAATATTTCTGTGGTTGCGTATGAGGTGGTAGGGGACATCTAGTGAGAGATTTTTCTTTTTCCTTTGTCTGGGGAAAAAAGTATTCAGGGCAGTTCCATTTAAAATTGTCAGGACTCTTACGAAGAGCATACTTTTGATTCCTGATCAGTAGAAATTTTCTTCCCATCTTAGTTTTGAGAGCAGCAGATTTGATATATACAAAGCAGAAACAGACCCTGCATTGTGTAAACCTAACACATAAGTCTATTTATTATTTATGAAGTACCTCATGGTTCATGGCAGATTTTGATTTTGGTAAAATGTGCAGTCATTTGAAGTTTTATCTATGCTTGTGAAATGAAATGTGATAAATATGAAATTATTCTTGTGGCCCATTGAGCAGAGATCTTTTACAAGTTAAAGTATGGTAAATACACTGTTCTACCTTTTTAATAATGGTGTCTCTGCTTCTACCTAAATGACTTTATTTCAAAGAATATTTTTGGGGAGCAATTTATCTCCTGAATCGGAATGAAAACTTCAACACAGGGATGTTCCATGTGGCTTTCTGTCTTATTCTGATTTATACTATGACAAATAGAAAAATTAAAAAGAACCTTAGACTGCTTTTAGTTTTGATGTTGAGATAGCCATGCCTAGAGACGTACTGTTTCTCGAGTTTTCTTTCACAGTCTTGGCCAATAAGCCATTCATCTTTATTGAAAAAATACTTCTTTTTGGTGAAGTTAGCTCTGAAGTTTTATGTCAGAAACATCTGTAAGATATTAACTTGTATATTTATTTAGTTTTGTTATCATAAAAGGTGATGCGAGATTTCTAAATCCAACAAAATCAATGTGTAAAATCTATACCTTAAAATAAAGGGTATTATTAATTGCTTAATCTACAAAGGAGCTATTCTAAATTCTTTCCATGTGTAATCATACTTACTAAAATGCAAGTGAAAACTTAGCTTTATATTTATTTCTACTGTTTGCATTACTGTCATTATTGTGTGCCTATGTATGATCAGCTAAACATGCTTAAGTTCTCCAGAGTACTGATAATAACTCATGGCTGCATGTCCGTTACATTTTTTAATTGTTTTTATGAAAAAGTTTTACCATTGTAGCACCACATGTTATCTGGAGCATGGATGTCATTAAGAAATAAGACATCTTCCTTCAGCCTATGATTCTTTCTTACTCCCTTAACTGTAAGAACAGTTGTTTGTGTCTTTTTCTAGAACCTAGAGAATGAAGCATAACTGTAAAAAAAAAATCCAAACCAAACAAAAAGGTTTTTTTACTAACTCAGGTGTACATTTTAAAAATCCAAGAAGTTCCACTAATTTTATTGCAAAGAGATTGCTTTTATTTTCTTAAAATCTGTATAATGCTGGCTGAAATTTGTTTGTTTTCTTTTAATTCTGCCAAAAATTAATAAATTACTCAAGTCTCTTGGATTGCAAGCAGCAGCATTGTTGTGTGAGTTTTAGAATCAGTGAAATTAACTATTATATACTGTAAAGTAAATCAAGAGATGCAAACTGCCCTAAAAAAAAGCATTACTCTAACAAGGGATAGTATTCCAGACATTCATTAGATCTGCCTCTTCATTAAAACAGATTTTGTGAGAAACTAGACATTTTTTAAAGACATGTTTCCGCTTAAACATTGGAGGATGACTTATGGTAGTAAGCAATTGAAAAATCTTGTTTGTTTTATTTCAGTAGTTAATCTTGAACAAAAGGACGAAACACAGATGTCAAAAACAACCAACCAAACAACAAACCCCCAAAAAACCCCAAAAAACCCCAAAAACCAAACCCAACAAAACAACAGCCTGCAGATACGTGTAGGCAGTACTCAAACACTCTTGGTAGTAATGATTTTGTGTTTTCAAAGTTGATTGGTGATTCTCATCATTATCAAATTATAAAGTGCTTTTACTTAAGTTACTTTTAAAATACTGCTGATTTGTCAACTTCTGTTATGATTTTCTTCTGAAACTTTGCTTGTATCTCTACAAACGTGTCAACTGTGTAAGACACAAGAACACCTTTCTCTAGCGTAAGGAGCAGATAGAGCTTCTAGAAGGAAATTTGTCTGGAAAGTGTAGACAGGAATAGTGGCGAATCAGTTAATGAAGTGCTTCAGGATTTTTTACATAGTAATTGATTGCATTGACATTTGGACATAATGCTTGGAGTCTGCTGTTAACCCAAGAAAATTTGCATTAACAAAGTGGAGAAAAAAAAGTGGAAAAACAGGCAACTGCATGGTGATGACAAATCTCCGGGAGGGCGGGAGGATGGGCAGGAATCAAGTTTCATGCTTTTGAGGACAAACATGTGTGAGGCAATGAAAAGGAAGCAGCTTAACAGTACGCACCCTCTATTGCTATCACATGGGTTGGCAGAAAATGAAAGTAGCTGGCAAAGTCCTGAATACTTAGTAAGTCAAGACTAGCATAATGCCATTAAAGCCAGTATTATATTTTGTCTTGCTTGCATTTTTATATTGACAAAGATCCTTACGTTCATTTCACAGAATCACAGAATCACAGAATGTTAGGGATTGGAAGGGACCTCAAAAGATCATCTAGTCCAATCCCCCTGCCAAAGCAGGACACCTAGATGAGGTTACACAGGAAGGCGTCCAGGCGGGTTTTGAATATCTCCAGAGAAGGAGACTCCACGACCTCTCTGGGCAGCCTGTTCCAGTGTTCCGTCACCCTCACTGAGAAGAAGTTTCTTCTCAAATTTAAGCGGAACCTCTTGTGTTCCAGCTTGAACCCATTACCCCTTGTCCTATCATTGTTTGCCACCGAGAAGAGCCTGGCTCCATCCTCGTGACACTCCCCCTTTATATATTTATAAACACTAATAAGGTCACCCCTCAGTCTCCTCTTCTCCAAACTAAAGAGACCCAGCTCCCTCAGCCTTTCCTCGTAAGGGAGATGCTCCACTCCCTTAATCATCTTAGTTGCCCTACGCTGGACTCTCTCCAGCAGTTCCCTGTCCTTCTTGAACTGAGGGGCCCAGAACTGGACACAATATTCCAGATGTGGTCTCACCAGGGCAGAGTAGAGGGGAAGGAGGACCTCTCTCGATCTACTAACCACCCCCCTTCTAATACACCCCAGGATGCCATTGGCCTTCTTGGCCGCATGAGCACAGTGCTGGCTCATGGTCATCCTGCTGTCCACCAGGACCCCCAGGTCCCTTTCCCCTACACTGCTTTCTAACAGGTCATTCCCCAACCTATACTGGAACCTGGGGTTGCTCCTGCCCAGATGCAGGACCCTACACTTTCCCTTGTTATATTTCATCAAATTGTTCCCTGCCCAACTCTCCAGCCTGTCCAGGTCTCTCTGGATGGCAGCACAGCCCTCTGGCGTGTCAGCCACTCCTCCCAGTTTAGTGTCATCAGCAAACTTGCTGATAGTACACTCAATTCCCTAAATTTGAACCAATAAGTGTTCTTTTGCTGATATTAACCTACTTAGTTTTGGTATTTGCAGCTTTAAACTATTGCACTTTTTCCATGTGTAAACTGTATATATGTTAAAATTTTCCTGATCCAAACACAGGGGGAAACCTTTTCTTTCAGCTTGAGAATTAATTCTTAGTTTGTGGATAAGCACAAGAATGAACTTAAGTTTTACTAGATTCTTAAGTGACATCAGGGACAGAGATGTGAAATATTAAATTTAATGTGGTAGTCTTTAGTAGCAGACTTAGGGCTAGCAACTGTAAATTATTTATTCCTTTTTCTGTTCAGCTTTTGATAATTTTTTTTTTTAATCTTTATGCCTTTATACAAAATTGGACAGCCTCTGTAAGTCATGGGGTTAAGAGCTATAAATGCCATGAAATTTTAACAAGAACAAATGCAAGACTCAGCACCTGGGATGGAGTGACACCAAGCACAGGTGTAAATTGGGAGAGCAGTGTCTGGAGCAGCCCTGCAGAAAGGGCCCTGGGGCCCTGGCTGACAGCAGCTCAGTGTGAGTCAGCAGTGTGTGCCCTGGCAGCCCAGAGGCAAACCCCATGCTGGGGACATGAAACACAGCACAGCCAGCGCTCAGAACAGGGGATCGTCCTCTGGATTCAGCCTTGGTGCGGCCTCACCAAGAGGGCTGTGTGTGGTTCTGGGACCCACGATTCAAGGACAATGTGGAGGTCCCTGAATGCCTCCAGAGAAGGGCAGCACAGCTGGTGGAAGGGCTGTAAGGCATGTCCTGTGAGGAGCAGCTGAGGACTCTGTGTTTGTCTAGTTTGGAGAAAAGGAGGCTGAGAGGTGACCTCGTTGCTCTCTGCAGCTTCCTGAGGAGGGGAAGTGGACAGGGAGATGCTGATTTCTTCTCCCTGGGGTCCAGGGATAGGACATCTGGGAACGGCTCAGAGCTGTGCCAGGAAAGGTTTAGACTGGACATTAGGAAGCATTTCTTTACTGAGAGGGCAGCCAAATACTGGAAGAGGCTTCCTAGAGAGGTTGCTGATGCCCCAAGCCTAACAGTGTTTAAGAGGCACTTGGCCAGTGCCCTTAATAACATGCTTTAGCTTTTGATTAGCCATGAAGTGGTCAGGCAGTTGGACTAGCCGATTGTTGTAGGCACCTTTCAGCTGAAAATATTCTATTCAGAAAAAAAGTATATTTAATTGCAAGATGGCTGACACATGGTAATTAAATTTCAGAGGGCTTTCTCTTGGCTTGCAACTAATTTTGTGAATGTTGTAAGTATTTCTAGGACTTTCCGAAGTGTGTTCAGTGTGTTTATCATGTAACACCCTTCCTGTAGAGCTTAATAAACTGAATATATTAAAACAATCTCTAATCATAACACTGCTCTTTCTACATCATATTGTGTTCTTTTGCCAACTGCTTTTTATTTAGCTCTGTGCTGCATTGTTTTGGTTGGTTTGCTAAGTTTTTCAAGAACGTTTAAGACTAATTCAATGTAAGTTTGCTTTTATTGCTGCAATATGAAAAATGCTAAAATAGTTTATTATGATGATGTATTTCTGTATAGGAAAAATGTAGGATGGCTGTAGTTCATACTTCCTCTGTTAGTTGTGTGCTAGCATGATACTGTCTCTTGCAGAAGAAATTCCTGGTAAAAAGCAGTAAATTTAAAGTCTGCTACATGTGGATATTTTTATGTAAATATCAGGAAAATATTGATTTGATTTGATGAAAAGTAAATGATAATTGAAAAAGATTAGTTGATTATGAGATATCAATTATGCAAGTGAAAGTGTGCATTAAAAAAAAAGCACTTACTGAAATAGGCAGACATCACAACAAATTTTGATTGAAACCAGCACAAAAGGATAATAAATCCAGCTTATTCATTGCTTTTCTGTTTTCAGTCTTAATGCAACTTTTGTGTAATAATAATTTACTTTCAACTTGTTTGTATTAAACTGTTTCCATGACTCTAAAGGAAGTAAGTTTTAAGTTTGGATTTTAAGCCCTGATATTAACTGTCTTGACAAAAATGTATCTTTCTGCTTTAAGATAGGTTAGACCCTAATGTTCTATCTGTACAGAAACTGTAATTTTATTTTTTTTTTAATATGTTGAGCTAGGACTTTTCCTCTGGAGTTTTATATTTTTATTTCCTCATTTGCAAAATGAAAAAGTAGATTTTTGAAAACATGTGGTGTTTTTATTTGTTTCTGAATACTTTATTAAATTTGACTTTTAGGGAGTGAGAGTGCAACCTGAAAGTAGTGTAACCAAAGTAAGAGTGCTCCACTTTATAGTAGTTACTCCTAATTACAAGATTCTGTATTTGAAATATAATTAACAATTGGATGTGAACTGGAAAAGAATGCATATTGTCAAATTACATTAGCTCTGCATTTCTGCTTAAGATGAACATAATTTATTTTTTTATCCCTAAGATAAAGTATAATATATCCTTTTTGAATCAATATTTGGACTATTCTATAATAAAGTGTTTTTCTTTTATTAGACTGAATAATTATTTTTAATACTGAAATTTTCTGCATTTATCAGGTTGGTGCAAAAGTAATTGCAGTTTTGGACCGTGAATTTTAAATCATTATAACTAGGCTCAAACACATTGTTATTAATCAAAATAAGAACCATTACAATGAACAGATTTTTGCAAATGAGAAATTAGTTTCTTCATTCCTGCAGCACAAAAATCTGTGCTTCAGGAGTTGACAAACTCTTGGAAAGCAATTTCTGCATCCTTCTAGTTGTGGAAGCATTTTCCCTGCAAAAAGTTGTCAAGATGCTTGAAGAAGTGGTAGTCGCTTGGTGAGAGGTCAAGTGAATATGGCATATGAAGCAAAACTTGGTAGCCCAATTCATTCAACTTTTGAAGCATTGGTTGTGTGACGTGTGGTTGGGCGTTACCATGAAGAATCAGGCCCTTTCTGTTGACTAATGCTGGCTGCAGGTATTGCAGTTTTTGGTGAGCAGACTTCTCAGATGTGGTGGTTTTGCTGGGATTCAGAAAGCTGTAGTGGACCAGACTGGCAGCAGACGACCAAACAGTGACCATGACTTTTTTTGGTGCAAGTTTGGTTTTGGGAAATGCTTTGGAGGTTCTTTTCAGTCCAGCCACTGAGCTGGTCTTTGCTGGATGTCGTATACAATCCGCCTTTTGTTGCACATCACAATCTGATCAAGAAATGGTTTGTTTTTGTTGCATAGAATGAAAGAAAATGACACTTCAAAATTACGATTTTTTAAATTTTTGGTCAGCTCGTACAGCACCCTCTTATCGAGCTTTTTCATCTTTCCAATTTGCTTCAAATACTGAACAACGCTGGAAGGGTCAGTGTTAAGTTCTTCAGCAACTTCTTGTGTAGTTGTCAGAGGTTTGGCTTTGATGATTGCTCTCAATTGGTTGTTGTCAACTTCTGATGGCCGCCCACTATGCTCCTCATTTTCAAGGCTCTTATCTCCTTTGCAAAACTTCTGGAACCACCACTGCACCCTATGTTTGTTAGCAGTTCCTGGGCAAAATGCATTGTGGATGTTGCAAGTTGTCTCCGCTGCTTTATGACCCATTTTGAATGCTACTCCTACATTTATACAGTCCTAAAATTAGTGAAATGAGTGAAAATGAGTTTGACACCCCTGCATTAGTGGCTCTTAATTTTCTCCTCAATCTGAATTGTAAGATGCTGCTAGTAAGGATTTTTGTTCAGTTGTTTTACATTAAAGTAGTGTGATGGAGAGCTTGATGACTTGAAAGAAGAGATAACACATTGAGAGAAGGATTAAGGAGTGTTGGAGTATGTGTGTTGGGATTAGGTCTTGGGCCCTACCAACAAATGGTGACTTGTTGGTAGATGCTACACTCCTCCTGATGTAGGAGATGAGGAAACCTAGTGAAAGTTATCAGGAAGACCAGCTTGTCGATATGTACATCTTCATTTTCAACTAATTTCTGCTTAGATGAGAAAAAAAAAATCCACAATTTTTTTAAATCTGTGTTTTCTGTTATCAAAGTAGAAAGCCTTTTCTAAACATAAAAATATATTCAATGTATTTATATGTTTAGGAAATAAAACATTTAAACTGTGTGAAAAGAAACTCCTGGAGATTTTAGCACATTGAACTGTTCATAGCATTTTAAGAAAATGCTTTACTGAAATTTCTGTAGGGAGTGGGAAGAAGGCAGGTCTCTTAAGACTGTTGAAAGCAACTTAGATTTCTTATTTTCTTTTTTTTAGGTTGGCTGAAGACTTTCGATGATTATTTCAGAGATCAGACACAGCATATTTTAAATAACATGGTTATAAAACTGCAAGAAGATAACCGAAGGAAATTCATTTGGTCTGAGATTTCTTACTTCTCAAAATGGTGGGATGGAGTAGATAGCCAAAAAAAGGATGCCGTTAAAAGGTTTGAACACTGAACTCTTTCTTATCTTCCACATGGCATGGTCTGAGACTTTGTGTATCTGACTACACTGTAAACTTGAGATTTCACTTGTTGTGATGTGGAATTGCTAGAATAATTGACTACTTGAGTTCTGATTTTTTGGAGGCTGCTTTTTTTTTTCTTTCCAGTTACAACATAAAAACATGTTTAGAGAAGAGACTCCAAATTACTGAGTTGCTGAAAAAAATGACTGAAGTTTCATTGTACAACCATGAAAACGTCATTCAAATTGTAATGGGGTTGTGACTGTAAACTTCATTTGAAGTCACATTGACATTTTGGCAATGGAATAAAAATAATCTTTTGTATTAGCTAGTTACACAGAGTAATTTTTATTCAGTTGCAACAGAATTATGAAGTGAGATTTCTTTTCTTCTTAAATATGTGTAGTTTTTATGAATATGCGGCTGCTTAAATGGTAAAGTAGTACATACTCTACGCCCTTGCTCTTAGTTATTTTAAAAATCGTAACTCAAAATGTAATACAGAAATAAAAGGTTTGCCTAGATAATAAGACAAGAAAGTGTGCTGCTTGGATGAACTTGAAATAAGGATCTAGTTTGGAGTTTTCAGAAAGGTGTGGTTTGAGTTTTTTTGTTTGGTTGGTTGGTTTTGGTTTTGTTTTTTACTTTGCTTTAAGACAAGATCCAACAGTTCTTGGCTCTTCTCTGTGATGCCCTCCTTCTCATGCCCTTTTTCAGGATGCATGAGTTGCATCTTGAAGGCTATGAGAATCTCACAGCTGCAAAGGTTAGGTAGTGCTGAAAGTCTTGGGAATGACACAGAAAGCTACCAATTGAAAATTCATGTACAATGGAGTATTACAGCACAGCTGTTGCTTTTTGAGATAAAAAGATCCCTTGGAGCAAAATAAACAGTACATGATAAGTCACTAGGGAACTATGTCCTTTCTTGAGAGGAGACAGGTATTGTTTAAACTGCTATAAGACTTATAGAAGCTACACTGGATATTATTTTTGCTGCATGGTTTTCATTACTCTTATGGATATTATCTGTAATATGACTAAGTTTTAATAAGTTTACTGTATTTCTTTCTTGAATTCATTAAACATTTATATGGCAGTGTACAATGTAAATGCTGAAATTACATTATTGAACTGTAGGCACCACCTGATGCTGGAATCACTGACATCTTAATAGAGAGATTGGATCATCCAGTGATCAGTTTCAAGAAGGTGTTTTAATGAGTGAGATGGTCTGAAGCCTTTATAGATAGAATAAACTTAGAAGCTCTATCAGCTCTCTGAAACAATAAAAAGAACAGTAGATGAAAGGTGGGAGGTATTAATAGTGCTTGAAATGTGCAATGTCTATGCATCTTGGTCATTTGGCCTCCAGTACTGAGGCACATATGCTTTTATTTCTGTAATCTATGCAGGAAATAGCCTTCATCCTGATTTAAAAAAAAAAAAAAAGTCAAATATTATGGCACATGCAGTAGTAGTTTTAGTCACACAGAGGCATTAAAAATTTCACTGTTCACCTATTCATTAATTCCTTGTTAAATTAAAGAAATATAGTCGAGTGATGGAAGTAGCACAAGTGATTTATATTTTGGCATCTTGTCCCTGGTAAATACCTATTGGATACTTGGAAATTGATTTTTATGAGTGTATTTTTATATGTAAGATTTTTAACACAATTTACATATTTTTCAGATTGATGAAAGATGGACAGTTTGAAATAGTAACAGGAGGATGGGTCATGCCTGATGAAGCCTCTGCTCATTATTTTGCTTTAATTGACCAACTGATAGAGGGACATCAATGGCTAGAAAAGAACCTTGGTATGTAGCTAAAATTTAGGTGTGTTAATACATTAAGTCAATTAGAGATGTTTTTTTATGTTTCTGAGGTGCTTAGAAGACTCTCTACTGTACTTTCCAGAAGTGTTAAATCAGACCGCTTACTGGAAGCTATAGGACTGAGTATAGTATTTGCAATTACTGTTTGCTGTTAGAAGTTCTTGGATGAAGTGTATTTAAATGATTTTATGCCATAATATTTTGTCTCAATCAATGAAAGGTGTGCATAGTATATTAGCATAATAAAATATAACACTAGATAATACTCAGTTGTAGGTCCCATGTCTCTGGTATAATTTCTGTCTTTTGAAAATCATGATAAAGGACTTAAAATGATATTGATATTCCTTTCTTGTGTTTTAATTTATACTCCAGGCTGTGTATTCATTAGGGTCTCATATGTAAGACTTTCAAAAAATAAATATGAAATTTAGTAGCAGTTCTTGTAGAAATAGTAGTTATAAAACCTAAATCCGTTGTAATGTTAGAAATATTTATATTTTTTTAAAAAAAGGCCAACTCATTCTCTTTTGCGATTTTGAGAAATTACTGACTGCAGTAACATGGGCTGAACTGTTTTGGTGGCTTTGGGAGTGTTTGTTTGTTTACTTCTATAAGTATAGATAATGTTCCGTAAGTAGAGATAACCCTTTTTATATAGAAAATATTTGTACAGTGATTTTAATAATAAGTTAACATTACTTTATCCAATTAACATTACTATGTTTTTCTTAAATTAAAATTTCCATAAACAAAGCTTGACACATTTAAGAGATGGGATGAGAGAAGGCCTAGTAAAAGTGCATTCCCTACTGGTTTTTTGGTAAGACAGTAAAAATGTGGCTAAGGAACTATGTTGTAGAATCAGTTAAATAAGAGTTAGATACAGCTTCTTTACTTGCTAGTGTGAAGTTCAGTGAAAACATGTTAATCAATGTGATTCTAATGATTTCCAACCAAATAAAAGAAAAGTTAGTTCCAAATCCAACAAATGTTAACGTTATTTAAATTAAAGTGAAAATGTAACAAGCTACAACATCAGTCTCCCTCCATTCATTTTCTTTTAGCTTTCCTTTCCAATTGTAACATCTGTCAACTAAAAGTGAAGAAGCAGATGTATTTCATTATGATTCTATGTAAAGATCTTTGAGACAGAATTGAAATATTGTAATGATGTAGAGTACTAATCTCAGGTTATTTATGCAGTTAAACAGAGTGCCTTGCCTCTAACACGTGATAGTTTTTGTTTTGTTTTTAATAATTTATTTGTTTAATTCTAGCTTGTTAATTCCAGGATGTGTTCTATAGGAGGCTTTGTACTCAGCTGTATGTTTTAATTTATCATCTTGGAAATTTTATCTTTAGTGCTCTGCTTTGAATTACATTAGTATAGCTTTTTTTGAGTGAAAAATAAAACTTTCTTCCCTTTTTACTGTTTTATTTGTGAACAGGAGTAAAACCGAAGTCTGGCTGGGCAGTTGATCCTTTTGGGCATTCACCAACAATGCCCTATCTTCTGAAACGCACAGGATTTTCCAATATGCTTATACAGAGAGTTCATTACTCAGTTAAAAAGCATTTTGCAACACAAAAGACCTTAGAATTCTTTTGGAGACAGAACTGGGGTACGTGTTTTTCCTTTACGTCAATTTGTTTTGTTAATTTACACAGTTAAAAGTATGTAGAGTACTTGAATAAATACTATGGAAATCTTTACAGAACAGGTTATTTTAAAAAGTTAGTGTAAGCTTGAAAATTTTAGACTTGCAGTTCTGTTAAAAATAATTCTAATTTAGGTTAAGTTTTGGATATTTTAATTTTTTTTTTTTTTAATAGCAGACAGCAAATCTGAGTGCCTGTGTGTTAGGAAAGGGGTTAAATATAAAAACTGTATTATTTCCACTTTTCCTCTGGTCTCCCAGTTTCTTTGCTTTCATTTTTGGTTTTACTTTCACTTCTTTCCCTTCTCCCACATTCCTTACAAGTATATAGAAAAAACGTAAATGGGGTGGAATATTCTTTTTCCTTTCCTCACTTCTTTGTTTTCTTCCTCCTAATCCTACTGTGTGGAAATAAAGTGGAAGAGAATGGACATTTCTCTCAGAGAGAGAAAAGAAATGAATATCTGAAGGTGGAGAGATCTGTCTTATGTTCTTACTAAGGAAAAAAATTTCAAGCAACCAGTTTTCCTCAGCTGGTGTGACAACTTAGTGTCATTATTTACAGTAGCATTCTGTGGACTTGAAATTTGTAGGTTATCTTTAGTAAGAAAAATAGATAAAAATATTTCACCATTTTAACTTGCAATGAAATTATCATCTAAAACTTTATTTTTAGAATAAATACAAATGCTTTCTTGATATTTTTTATACAATATAGAATATGCAAGTTTTCTTAGCTAATGTAGTGTTTACACCTTAGCAAACTGATGTGCCTGTAAATGAATGCACTTTTCTATATGAGTATTTTGTTTTGCTTTGTATTGTACCAGCTTTCTAATAAGTTGTATGATGAATGTATATGTAGTTGAGGTTTTGGTCTTTCTGGTTTTTGAAGTAAGCTAGTGTATCTCCACTTTGTCAATACAGGATCAAACAAACATATTTATTACTTACTATTTAAAGGTGGTGGTGATTTTTAACTTCTCTGTGTTTTTAATCAGAAGCTGTAGGAAGGAGGGTATTCAGAGAAAGAAATCCGCTGCACAAGTAAACTTAACTTGAGGAAAGCATACCACTGTAAAATAATTTGTGAGAAACTGACACTTGGGAGATTTTTCTTTGAATGTTGGTGTATGCCACTCAGTGTACAGAATACTTAATTGACAGGCCTTTTTCCTGAACAGTTGCATACCTAAGTCACGTGTATGATTTGCTCTAGTGTTTGGGCTTCCAAAGAAGGCTGTCCAAAACAGATCACATATCAAAGGTCACTGCACGTTCATCTGGGATAATATGTCCATGACGTGCCTGAGATAAAGAGAACTCCTGTAGTTGAAAAGTAAATGCATATACTTATTTAATATTACCTTTTTTAGTAATAAGCAGAAGTAAAATAGGAGTTTTTAAACGAAGGTTCTGGGTTGGAACTGTGACGACTTATGATGTTAAGGTTCTGAAAAGTGTTTTCATATGTATTGTTGGCATACTTAGAATCCAGATTCTGTGGCACATCTACAGAATTCATCCTTTTTTTTTTTTTTGCAGCATGAAATTACTTTTAAGTTTTTAGTGCTGGAAATAGGTAACCAGCATTTAGGAATTTTACCAGATAAATAAACTTAAGTTCAATGAGAACTTTATGTTCTCTTTAAAGTTGAATTTTGAAAGACCTTCTATTGAGACTTGACAAAATAGATGTAGATCTCTGCTACTAGTGGGTTAGACTTTAGGGAATGGACTGACTACATGGAGAAGTTAGGATTGCAAAGATGGTCTCTGAAGTGCATAGAACTCTAATTTTACGTACAAGAACACATAATCTATCTACAAGCACATACAGTTAATATATTGAAGCTATGTGATCAAGAAATTAAGATATTGCTAAAGCAAACCAATTCAAATATTACATTAATGAGGTAATGACAGCAGAGTGGTGGTTTTTGGTTTGTGATTTTAGTGGGTTGGTGGTGGTTGGTGTTTTTGTTTTTGTTTTGTTTTTGGGTTTGTGGTTTGTGGTTTTGGTGGGTTTTTTTTTTTTTTTGGTTTTGTGGTTTTTGTTTTTTTTGTTTTTTTTTGTTTGTTTTTTTGGTTGGTTGGGTTTGTTTTTTTTGTTTTTTTTTGTTTGTTTTTTTGGTTGGTTGGGTTTGTTTTTTTTGTTTTTTTTTGTTTGTTTTTTTGGTTGGTTGGGTTTGTTTTTTTTGTTTTTTTTTTTTTTTTGGTTGATTGTTTGTTGTTCTTGGTTGGTTGCTTTTTGTTCATTCAAAAGTATGAAATATATGTTTTGTTGACCTCTAAAATTCTGGAAATAATGAGATTTATCTAGGTTACAAACCCCTAACATTTTGTTACTATCTTTGCCAATCAGCTGGTGCTGAACATTCCAGTCTTCGTTGCATCTCTGGTTTTAGCCTCTTTATATGTAAGATGGATACAAAAGTAGACTCCAGGAATAGATAGTCAAAGCAAGGAATTGTCTTAATCTGATGTTTTTCTTAAAATTCTCAGATTAAGAACATGGAACTGATTTAGTTTTGGCAAATCTGAAAGGGTTTATTTTGAAAGGTGTGCTCTATGTATTTAATTCCAGATTTGGGATCCAGTACAGATATCCTTTGTCATATGATGCCTTTTTATAGCTACGATATTCCTCATACTTGTGGTCCAGATCCAAAAATATGCTGCCAGTTTGATTTCAAACGTCTTCCTGGAGGAAGAGTAAGCTGTCCATGGAGAGTTCCACCAGAAGCTATTCATGTTGGAAATGTTCAACACAGGTACAGTTTTTGCATATTCTCCAAGGGAATAACCTTAAAAAATTGAAAATTTGTATTGGTCAAAGGTGATATCTAGCATAGCTTGGTGAATGTATACAGTTTTTAAAATAAACTTGTAGGAAAATAATACCTATTACTTCATGTTTGCTCTGAAGTTCAGAACATAATTGATATTGAAATTTGAAGATAGGTTAAAATTAATGAAGATGCATTGCATTTTTTTCTTTTCCATTCATGGCACGTGAGTCCACTACTCTCTCTGAATGGTAGACAGAACATAATCATCTGTTTGGTTATAGTCATGTTACTGGTTTACTGTATTTTTTTTGCAAATTTTGTGAATACATGGTGATCAGTCTCCTTCTAGTGGAAGACTTCAGGGACAGCATGGTGTAGTATGCTGTAACTGCAAATGGTGAGATTTTTCCATGGTATACCCTTGCAAATGTTGGCAATCTGTAGCCTAGGTTTCCTGAAGTGGAAACTTTCAGTCAATCTGAATCCCGTCTTACCTGTCCAGAGGGAGCAGGGAGAATCACATTAACCTTGATTTTATTTTTCAAATAGAAATACTGAGTTATTTTGCCATGGCTAAGAATCAAGTTTACAGTTTTAGAAAATTACTTTTCAGTTTTTAGAGGAGAGGGAAAAAACCGAACCAAAAAAAGCATACCAACAAAAATCCAACACAAAACCGAAAAATATGAAAGGGAAAAAGATTGTACTCTGGAGTCCTGTTACTATTTCCAGGCATTCAAACCAAGTCCAAGAGTTTGAAATGTAAATAGGTGTTTAAAATTATTGCAAATTGCTGAGTGTAACAAATGTATTAAGGATAGCATGGTGACTTTTTGGTTCTAGTCCTGATGCTGAAGTTTTGAAGTGATGGTGTGATGGTGATGCATGGGTTGTCTACATGTCAAGTCTACATGTCCTTTTTGAGTATGAATTTTGCCAAGCATCTTGAAAACTTCACTTTTTCAGTAAAATTCAGTTACAAAATTTTATCAAAGTTAAAACAAAATAAAGAGAATATATCACAATTGTCATATTTTAAAGTAGAAATTGGAATGATGACAGGAAAAAGTAATTTTCTTTATAAGTAGGAAAACGAATGCTGGAGGTGATATGAGGACAGTCCAACTAATAGAAGAATCATTATGAGACACCTAGTGCTTATCAAATGTGAAGAAAAACTCATGTGTCTTTAAATTAAAGTTGTAAAAAGAAAAATCTTGAATATGTATCCTAATTATTGGAAACAAATACTTGCAGAAGAGTAGAAGCTTGTTTAACAAGTACCTGGAACATATAGGCTATAAATGCACTGTAGAGAGCCTGCTCAGAATGTTTTTTAAGGTTTTTGTTTTTTAATTAAACCTTAATTTATCCTTGTACTTCCAAGATGCAACCTTTGCATACCAGTCTGAATTAGACCTTGTAAAAGAAATGGTTCTTTCACTATTTCATATGAAATCAAAGAATAAATGTGGTGGGTATGTAGTGAACATATGATCAAGTTGAAGAGATCATCCTCTCAAAATGGTCTCTGAAATGTGATCTTTTGCTTCAGCCTTTGGTAGATAAAAAGAGTTTCAGTGTTGAACAGGGAGTTGAAACAGCACTGTGGTAGATAATACCTAAGGGAAAAGTAAAACTAACACATGGTCTTTGGGTTGGCAGCGTCGATTATTTACATTTGGAACACTAGAAGGAACAGAAACTATACTTTTGAGACTGTAGTTTCAGATAAATCCACTAAAACATAGGAAGTAGTGTTTAGCTGGAGAATGCCAAAAACACTGCTTATACTTTACGAAAAATAAAATGTTGGAATATTGTAGGCAACCCAAAACTTCGCTGGTCTGACCTCTGTAACAACTCAAATTTTACAGTTGTTATGATGAGGAGATGTATGAATTCCGGAAGTAATTGGAAAATCTGTGTTTACATCATAAGCCTTCCAATGTTAAAGGCTTGTAGCACACTAATTAATCTATGTCTTATCCCTGCTTTGTTTTACAAAACTGGAAAACTACGGAAGATCCACAGTACATGGATCTGAAAAAAGTACTTGATACACACTTGTTTAATTTAAAGGCAAGGTTTAGATCACTGACATTTCTTCAATGCTAAAGGAGTAACAAAATGAATAAAACACAGATCTTGAATACTCAGCTGGGACTGTTGCTTTTGATTTCAATACTATTATGGCCATATGATATACTGAAGAGATATTGAATTGAAAACTTAGGGCTAGTAACAGTTGGATTTATCATTGCCTTGTGACTTGCATCATGGTTTGGTAGGAAGTAATGAAACAGCAGCCTAATTGAGAGCCTGTACTTGTTTAATTACACTTCATAACAGCTTAGGTTATAAAGATTGCTGTTGCACTTGCCCTGTTTTGCAGTTGCATCCTTATGCGTATGCGTGAATGCTGAAATTCTAGCTTTTCACACTACCAAGAAAAAACAGCTGGTTNGTGCTTGAGTTGTTTTGTTAAAAGCATAGCTTGTTTTGGTGTGTGTCTCTCTCACCCACGTATGGAAATAGGAAAGAATCTGTACTATAAGTTACACAAAAATGGAAAATGGACTTTCCTCTTCACCCCCTACTGTTCAGGAGACCAGTTTTACCCTTCAGGCTTTTTTCTCTTTATGGTTGGCTGCATTACACAACATGTAACTGGCATTCAGAATTATATTGCTGATGTGACATTAGGGTTAATGTTTATGATTGTGAACCTCTAGGATCTGGGATTGCCACCTTAGAAAGTACTTATCCTATCTGCGTAGCCATCTCCTCTACAAAAATACTTCAATAGAAAATTGCCAATCCACCAAATGGTTCTGTTTTCTGGTTGAGATAATTGGGCAAAGATTGAGTCCCTAATGCTTCATGTGCTGTATGGGTGAAGTAGTAGAGACTGCAAAGCTATGACCACTGTCAAACCTGTCACATAGAATTTACATATAGCTTCTGCAAAATTTCTTGTGATTCCCACAGACTCTGGGTGTCTACTGCGCCTTCTCCTTTGACATAGGAAGGAGCAAAACCAGCCACGTTAATTGTTTCGATTAGACAAATACTTGGAATTTTTGCCTTAAAAGAACACAGTTTGGATATGATGGGGTTTTCTTCTTTTGTGGAGAGTCTTAGGCATTCGATGATAATATGAAAACTTCCCAAAGAAAGGTGAAAAATATTCTTGATACCGTTACTGACAACATTGCTATACTTCAGTGTCGCCTGCTAAGAGTGCAGTTAGCATTTCTCTGACTATTGTACATAATGCATCCTGTGTAAAATTCCAAGAACTTTTGATTGTATAAAACCAAAATCTGATATGCTATATCCATTTTCATGGTGCTACAAAAAAGTTTATAATGAGTGATCTCTTTGGTTTTCAAATTTTTATTCAGATAGTCAGGACAAACATATATCAAAATGTATCTAATGTCTTGCTGGGGAACCAGAAAGGGCAGATGTTGTTTTTTCTCCAGAAGTATTTCTCATCTTCAGCAAATTCTCTCTGGGGCTTTCTGCTGGCTCTTTCTCACTCCTGTATGAGATAGTGATTTAGGAAGCTATTTGAGAAAAACTGAAGAGGATATACCTGACATGAGACATCTGGTTTGCAATGGAGGAAAATCCTACTGCCTCTTTAAGAACACCTAACAATCCCACAGTTATGAGTACTTTGAAAAAAGGGAGAACAGCAGCACTGATTACTTTTGCAGTAGATTTGGAAAGAAACAAGAGGAGGAGTTTGAACAGAGATGTCAAAGTCAAATATCCTGTTAACTGTAACCTTTCCTGAAGTCCTATATTTTTCAAGAGACTCTAAAACGAAGTATTTTTTGAACCATAGACTGCATGTGGAAGCTTTGAGTTAGGCTGTCATCTTATAAGGTCGAATAACAAAGTCACGTGTTGTGCCAATTGTTCTTTTAGTTGTGTGGAGAGAAGGTATTTATGTTTAAATTTGCAACCTGTTGAAAGTAATGGAAAATATTATTTCAAGCATAAATATTTGGCAATCTGAACTATAAATCAAACTACAGACAAGAGAGGTAGGGAAGCCACTAGTTGGGTCTATTCTGGTCTCAGCAGAACTATGTAGATCCTTAACTAAAGATGTTGTTGTGCCCCATTTCTTACTACAGAATAGACAGATCTTGTATTTACTCGATACTTAAATAATCTGATAAACAAATAAACCCTGACTTGCTGGTCAAGGAAATATGAGTTTCAAATATATTGGACTAGATTAAATTCTGACATTAATGTTTTTATAACAAATCTTCAGGAGTATGAGTTGAAAGTAGATTTTGGTACAACATCTATTAAGAAGATTTAGGAAAAAAAAAAGTTAACTGGAATCTGGGTTGTGCTGCTATTTTCTCTTTAAAATTCTGTGATTTGTATTCCTGTTTTCTTAAATATGTTACTATGGTTTATATTCCCTAGCTAAATGATTTCCATAACTTTAATTAGAGAGCATCAATATCTGAAGAATTTGATAGTGATTGTGGTTTGGAGGGGGGAGGATATAAACCTTTTTAGTTACCCATACATGGGGCTTGTAACTTTTCTTTTGATACATTGCTGCCTTGTGACAGAACTGGTATGTTAGGTGTCAAAGAGTTAGTAGGTGTCGAAGGATAATTTTACTGTGTTTTTCCATGTGTGCATGTGCTTTTTTTTTTTTTAAGGCCAAAACTCGAAAAGCAGTGGGTTTAAATTTTCAGGACATGTACTTAAAATTAAGTGGGCTGGCTCTAAGACAGGCAAGAAGCTGGGTGAAGGGGGAACAGTGATTCTTAGCTGTGAACTTCCTCCAGTTTGTTTGGTTGGTTGGTTGGTTTTTTGCGAGGCTGGAGTTCCTCAAAGATAAATTTATGGGCAATTTTTCTGTCAAGGACATGAAGATACGAAGTGAAGTATCCAAGGGAATTACCAGAGGGGATGAGAAGAGCTTGCTTATTATTGTAAATAAGGGCTGGAGAGGATTAGTATTGTTTTCTAAATATAAAGCAGGTAAACATAATTTAAACTGAAGGTTAGTTTTGGCACAGGAACAAATTGATGCAGACTGACATACTGTTTGAGATGGAGCTTGTTAAGCTTATTGGAGATTTTAATTAGCATAGTGTTTGCAACAATAGTAGTTTCAGTGTGGTGTCCCGTTGGGGAGGAGTTGCATCCAACCTTCTGTTACAAAACTCTGCTATCTCATTTTGTATGTCTTGTTTAGGGTCACCAAATTGCACAACTTGATATCCAATAAATGTTTCATCACATTCTGACCTTTATTCTTCTGATTTTTTAATTACCTTATTTTTTCTTCTCTCAAGGGCTTGGATGATTTTAGATCAATACAGAAAGAAGTCAAAGCTTTTCCGCACTAAAGTTCTGTTGGCTCCGCTAGGGGATGATTTTCGCTATGCTGAGAGCTCAGAATGGGATCAGCAGTACCAGAATTATCAGAAGCTGTTTGATTATATGAATTCTCGTCCTGAGTGGCATGTTAAGGTAAATACAAGACTTTTTCTGATTTGGGGAGAAAATATTTCTCTGTATTTTGAGATTCTTCATGGAAAAAAGTTATGGTATGGAGTTTTGTTTGGTTTGGGTTTTTTTAGCTGTGGACCTTTATATTTTATTTAACAGCAGGTTGTTTTGTCTTGGCAGATTACAGTTTTTTGCCTCTACCACCTCCTCTTCCTCCAAAGCAAAAACTTTGCTATTAATAATGTCTACTTGAAAACTATAAGTAGTATCCTAACTAGATTATTTTACAGAACATCTGTTAGGTTTGTTTGTTTTGTTAGTACTTTCGTCTTCACAGGCTTCAGGAACTCGCTCACAGGCTTTGTTGTTTAAAACTGTTGCATTTTCTTAACAGAAGTTCAAGCAAAAAAGGTTGCTTTGCTTGGGTCCTCTTGGTTTTATATCCCCAAACAAACATAAAAACAAAAAAATCTTAAGAGTTGCCATTGCTGGCACATATTGAATACAATAAAAATCTAATAGATTGCCTTGGCTACAGAAGGAATGAATATACTAATACAATTTTACTGTCTAATATACTGTCTAATACTGTCTAATAGCTGAGTACTTTAGGGATTTCTTGTGCTATAGATGTTCTCTCTACTCAAGACACCTTTTCATCATCTTTTGACCTACCCTGTAAAGGGCTGTTACTGCCTTATTTGGGCATTTTTTAAAATGACCAGACGATACTGAATTATTTATACTCCTCCATGTTACATCTCTAAACACAATTTCTTTGTATATAGTTTTTAAAAAAAACAGCTTCTGAAAGCAAGCGCTGATTTTTTGATCAGCAGTCAATTTGGGTTAAACGTATGTTGGAGATCTGGAGCAAAACAGAGTTAATTTTGAAAACATGGGATTAAGACAGCTGTGTTCTTGTTTGGTAGAATCATAGAAACATT
>VWYH01004360.1:237045-263633 GCA_013399365.1 Pampusana beccarii | reverse complement strand
GAGACAAAGAAGGCATTCAGTAGTTCTGCCTTCTCTGTATCTTCTGTCACTAGGGCACCCACCCCACTCAGTAGTGGGCCTACATTGCCTTTGGTGTTAGTTTTATCTGCCATGTATTTGAAAAAGCTCTTTCCGCTGTTCTTGATCCCTCTTGCCAGGTTTAACTCTAAGGAGGCCTTAGCTTCCCTAGTTGCCTCCCTACATCCTCTGACAGCAGTCTTGTACTCTTCCCAAGTGGCCAGCCCCTCCTTCCATGATCTGTAAACTCTCCTCTTCCACTTGAGCTTGCCTAGCAGTTCCAGAAATTCAGTTCAAATTGATTCCTTTCAAGAGTCAATTAGAAATGATAAAACAAAGAAGAAAAAGTAAATATAGGTATATAGATACAGTATATCATGTACAGATGATCATTGTTATATTTGTGGAGAACCTTATACTGAATTTCCTTAATGCACCTTAAAACATTAATACCCCTTCTATTAGAACTAGTGCTACTTACCTATTATGTAAAAAAAGTGAGGCAGATAATACTTTTTTGTTATCATCACCATCAGCAAAATCAGGGCAAAAGACATCCCAATGTGAATATTATAATATGTTTGTTTCACCAGCTTAATGTAAGTGATCACAAATTATAGAAGCAATGAACATCACAGAAGGGCCTGAGAGGAACAGACTAAAAAGGAGAGGCTCGTGGGTGATAAAACCTGAGGAGGTTTGTATCTCCTTCTGATAGCAGCATCATTATAGAAGAATTTTAAGGCCTTACCTGCTGCAAATTCACATGGGATCTTTCCCTCTTGATCAGGAATATTAAGTTGTTATTATTTTTTTCCTGAAGAGCTTAGATGCTGGGGTCCATTCATATTTGAAAAATTCTTCGTGACAGACAATTCAGCCAAAGTAAGAATTCTATAGTGTTTTCCAGCTCCTCTTAAAGGTTGTTTTGTTTTGTTTTCTGGTAAGAAACAACAATGAAGAAGCTGCTTAAATTAGATCTAGCTTTGAAATTATGAAGATTTTATTTTATCCTTGAGTTAACTGTTCTGTACTTTAAGGTGCTTCTTACACAAATGACCCAGACAGTGATCCACTTCCCTGTGCCTCTTAGACATCCGATAAAAACATGCGTTAAATTGAAATACTTCATGAATATAAAGTGACAAGAAATGATTCTACATAAAGACAGGCAAAGGGAACATAGTCAGTTTGCCTCGTTCGTATCTGATGTGGAATACAAGAAAACAAAACTGTCTTGTTTCTGCATAACCTTTAAAATTCTGAAACACAGTGGAAATGTATTCTCTGCTTCTTGGTTGCACTGTCCTAGTTCTTAAACTGGAAAGATGATACACAGTCCTTTCACATTTGAGATTAAAACACTGAAGGTTTAAGTTTAAAATGTCCATTACAAATTTAACTAACTATTTAAAAAATGTTGGACTTTTCCTGTACCTGAGAAAAATTAGTTCAAATCTGAATATCTAGAAGATTTAAGCAACTAAAGAGGTCTTGCTTCTACTGAATTTGTGTGGATTTTCTTATATGTAGGAAGGATATTCTCCCAGAATGTTGAGACAGGTTTTATACTTTATAGTTATGTTATTGTGACACCAGTACTAATTGGATTGATTTGATTTTATATTTGTATTTGTTATTTTCACTTTTCTTATTTACTTCTTGTTTTCTTGCAAGATGAAAATATAGATTCCTGGCCTATAAGAAAAACTGTATAGCTGTCTTCAGTGCTTTCTATTAAATATGCACATCTGCTGAGATTTCCCTACAGGTGAAAAAAACGGTTCGTTGTTTTTCACCTTTAGCTACATCTTTCTTTTTTATAATCCTTAATTTAGGAAATACCTAGGCATGTGGTATATTGATACTGACCTGAAGTTAGCTTCATTAACAACACTTTTCAACCTTCTGATAAGTCATAAGATGAAGAAACGTGTATATGTGTTAAACCTTCCTATGCTTCACAGCCTAGTTGTAGTATTTCTGATCCTAGTGTTCACAGTCCAAGAGTATTTCAAAGGTTTATGCTCGCTAATGTGTAGTGTTCAAGCTGATTTGGATTTATATCTAACGTATTGCATTCATTTACCCTGGCATTGTGTAGGCTCTGCAAGTAGAGTCTTTTAACTTGATAAATTAATAATGGGACAGGGCTTTTCTCTTTTTTTTTGGCCTTTTTTTTTATCTTGGACCTGCATTTAAACAGTTTTGTGAGCAGTGTTGCAGTTAAAATCCTCTCACTGAAGATCTTTGAATAGCCTGTATAATTACCCATTCTTTTGATGAGGCAAAAGAAATAGCGAAACATGATAATGCATGGTGCTTGTCTCAGCCAGAGCATACCTTTCATTTATCTGCTACTGAAAAATGTGTTACATCCAAGTTTACTTTGATATTCATTAGACAACGTGCAAGAACATCTCCTTCTGAACCACATTAAATGATCAGAGGAGTACATGTTTGCTGTATTTTTATGTCCCTGATTCCAGGACATCATGCTTGTTTTTCTCTCCAGAGAACAAGACAAGCATTGACAACGAAGAGATAAGTTCTTATCAATAAACCTTCTGAGAATTAATAAAAAAGGGATAGAAATTCCTCTTGCATTTATTTTTGGGAAGCATAATTCTGAATGTGAAGAATCAAAACGTGACAGAATGTGTCACAAAGACTGAGAATGAGAGACATGGCAGAAGTAGTGAGGAAATCTAAGGGCTGTGAGGTGACTTGCTTTTAGTGTAGTAGACTCAGAGTTAGTATAAAAGGTACAGCCACGTTACCTTCCATGAAACTGCCATGTGTTGCTTTTCACCTTCTTTAAAAATTATCTTTCAGTAATATGATACATTTTAAATGTTTTGACTATGATTATGATTTTCTGTTTTTTCAGACTTATAGATGGACAAAGTGATTCTTATGGAACTTTTTCAACAGCTATAACTGACCTTTTCATTATAAATTTTCTCAGGATCTTTTATTTTTACAAATTCATTAATTATTCAGTATTATTTCACAAATAGCTTACGTACACATTCTAGCCATGTTTTTGCTAGTTGAGTTAGGTATCATTTTACTTTGATTTAATACTTGTTTTTCTGTTCTTGCTGACTTATTTTTCTACTCCTTAAACTAAAAGCCACCAAAATAACTTTCCATAGAGCTATTGACTTCGCAATAATTTATTTGCTATAAAAATTCCTATGAAGTAAAGACCTGCTGCTTTCTGCATCTCCTTTTGCCTTCAGCTCATTACATTTCCAAGTCATGCATTATCTATCAAGTAGCTGGATTTCAACAGGCCCAGTGATAGACTAGGTTAACCTGAAATTTGAGTACAGCACTGATTTTGAGTCCTAATCTCATACTGAAATAATCTGCATTTTGACACATCTTTCTGTACGCTTGTTTATGTCTAGGCTCATTTTTTCCTGCATTTTTTCTTTTGATAGTTAGGTAATCAGTTTCCAGAAGATTATTCAGTCTCAGTAACAATGAAGACTGAAATAAAGCCTGTTATCCTTCAAGATTTGACTTGCATCTCAGACTGAAGGTTGGCAAGAATGTCCCTCTCTTGACTCAAAAACTATTGTGACCTTGATCCTTAATTTTCTGACCTGCTGTCATCTGACTGAGGTCACTTCAGAAATATTTCTTAGGATTTCTTTTAGAAACAAAGCAGTGCTGCAATTGTATGGTCTGTCTTTCTCCAAGAAGCTTTCAATGTACTTATCAATTTGAGCCCAATTTGCAGAGGATTAAAGGTCACAAAGATAATTAAAATCCAGCAAGTTTCATGAGATCAGCAATTATCAGTATTGGATGGCCAGCTGTTAAGTCTATCAGCACGCACAAGCTTGCTGGCTGGCAGGAGCACACAGCCTGCACAGAGCCACGGCATATGCTGTCACTTCTTCTGGGCCAGTTGTGGAGTCAGCTACTAGAGAGGAACTGAAAGATTTATGAGGGTGTAAGAGGTAAAGACACAGAAATGTGATTGTGAGGCATCTAAGAGGACACAATATTACAGAAATATTGCGTTGCAATGCATTGTTCTATGAAGTCATTTTATATGAGTGTCCTTTACTTGGCAAACATAGATTCTGCTTATGTAAAATGAATATTCTGAGAAAAGTAACGGATTTATTAGCATAATTAGGGCTGGCTTTTTAATGATTTGATTTTATTTTTATTATTATTTTCTGAAAATACTAGTAGTCTTAAGGAAAACAGATGCAGCAGTTTTATCTCACAAACCCCCCAAAAAATCTCTGAACTATTCACTGACTGTGTCAGTAAAATCTTTACTGTAAAAGGAATAGCTTTTTGTCCATCAGATCTTTCTTCACAGATGAAGTTGGCAAACTATTTAGCCATTTTATTCTTGCAAATTATGTGCAAGCAGCTTCAGATTGTTATTATTTTGCAATTGTTAACTGAGAACTCGATGCAAACATATGGTAGGCTAGAAGTTTTTTGATGAGTTCGCTTTTAAGACGTCTTCAACTCTCTGAAGTTCGTTATTGACAACCTGTGACAGACCCCCACCGTTTCATATGGTCTCAACTGCTCTCTAATTGAATGACTGCAGCTTTCCTAGGAAAAAACATTTGAAGCTCAGATAATATTCATATGCAAACTCAGGTATTTCCCTAAGGAGTTGACATACCACAACTTTTGGTTGAACAAAAATCTATCTGCATTAATGTTCACAGGCAAAAACACATAAGAATTCTGCAGACTAGTTGTACTATGATAGCTTTAATAGGTCTGAAGATGTAATAGGAAAAAAAACCAAACAAACAGGGAAACACAATCTTTTATTGTTAATAAATTAAGCAGTTAATAAGGGAAAAAATCCTGAAGACCTTGGGCACAATATTGTTTTCTATGTTTTCTCCAACTATTTGAACTGATCTAAAACCAGATTACTCCTAGTCACACCCATCCTAACGTTCAAAAATGTGGTTTTTTTTTTTCCTTACGCCTTGCTCTTGCTCTGTTTGCTTTGATGAAGTTCAATTTGTCTAACAGAAAGTGTAAAATTTGACATACAATTGCTTACTATTTAGTTCTAATTTAATCTGTGTTATTTCATCCATGTTATGAGGTTTAATCTCTGTTAAAACTTATATTATGGATCTCAATTACTAAAACATATGTCAGCCTGAAATTAGCATCTCTCCTCCTAAATGTCATCAAATGTAGTTCTTTAAATTAAAAAAAAAATGTTTTCTACATATTTTTCCTCCAGGATTCTCCTTAGGTCCTGGGATTTTTTTTTACTGAAGTTCATAATGCCTTCCCAGCTTTACTTTCCCAAAGCATGCCAACCTATTTTAAAATCAGACATCTTGCATTCAGTGTATAAATCTACGTTCACAACTAACCAAGCAGGCCTCAGCCTGGCTCAGGATCATCCCAAACAATTATAGGTCAAAAGCAGGGCTGTTTCTCAGCTTTGTTCAAATTCAGTTATTTAAATATTTGTAAAACATAATTGACCACTTAGTGTTCTAGAAAAAGAATACTGTCAGCTGTGATCAAGATGGTTTTCATTTATAACCACAGAAATATGAGGCTGAGAGCTTCTGATTTAAGCTGTATTCAGAGCCGTAGTTTTTGTGGTGTGACTGTGTTATGAAACTTTGCTCAGTATGGCAGACTCTGTGTATCCATCACATTTGTTCTTCAAGGGCCAGCAAACAACTTACTCTACCAGAGCAGGCAAATTACTGTACCAGAAGAGATGGCTTAGGAAACTTCCAAAAAGAGCCATGATATCACCTGTGTAAAAGGGTAGTTTATATTGATAGCCTTGTTGAATGCATGCCAAAATGATATCATCACCAACAGGAATGTATGAGACGTCATCTTTATGGAGGGTTGTGTTTGAGGTCACACCCTAGCCTTGGCCAGCTTAGTTAAGTGCAGATGCAGATTTTAAACAACATCTAGCTTTATCCTGACTTTTCAAATGAACTTGTTTCCCCTTGATCCCATGTATTATTTCAAAAAATGCAGTGGAATTCACTCATAGTTGAAAATAAGATTGTTTAGAGAAGACAAAAGACAGGCAATCAGTCTGAAAAGATCTGGGGACAGCTGCTGTGGTCTTTTGAGGAAGAGGTTAGTTGCACGGAGTTTGCAGTTTGCAACGTGTTGAAATGACTGATTTTCATTCTGTAAGTTTCTTTATTTTACAAACGTCTACTAGGCTGGTCAGGAAGTTGTTTTGGTAACTGAAAGGTAGGAAGCAAACACTCATTTAAAACTTCTCAAAACCCCTTAAATTATCCAGACCAAACATTTCGAGCCTTTCTGAAGAAACAGACGTGGCATAAACAGTGCTCAGAATGCTTGTTTGCAAAGTACACCATTGTAAATGGATTGAGAATTTGTGTGCCTACATTAAGAAAAAGAACGATGCCTTCTATTTGCTGTAGTAAATGTGTTCTACTTGTCTCACACCTAGTCCTGATGATTTCCAATTTAGAGAGATGCTGGAAATCTTTGCTTTACATTACATTGATTTTTTGATTGAGCCCATATTCTTCTATGAAAATTTTTGGTTTACAAAAAGTGCAAATAGATTTTTTTAAAAAATCACATGCATTCAATAAACATACTATGAGTCAATATTCATACTGCTTGCTTTTGCTTTAGATTTGGACTTGACTCTTCAAAGTTTAGCTAAATCTATCAGAATCAACTGAAAAAAATAAATAAGGTTGGCTAGAGACTAC
This sequence comes from Pampusana beccarii, assembly GCA_013399365.1. Lineage (NCBI taxonomy): Eukaryota > Metazoa > Chordata > Aves > Columbiformes > Columbidae > Pampusana > Pampusana beccarii. Next base: position 256,872 of record VWYH01004360.1, on the reverse strand, counting down.
CAGTTTGTACAGGTGCAAATGTTTTTGATCATATGTTAATTTATTGAGAGCCAAGGGCACAACTCCAAATTACAAAACCAGATGCTTTGTTCTTTTCTCTATGTGAGAGAGAAGGAAAAGAGAAAGATAGAAAAGCCATGAAGTATGGGAGTATTCAACGTCTTTATGATGTGGAGTTAAAAACAAACATAAACCAAAAGAAACTGGAGATGGTTGCAAATTTATGGAGGCCAGTGTTATTAAAAAAAAAAAAAAAATGCCCTTGTTTATCTATATGGTTTATCTATAAGACAGGCTCCTGAACCTTTCCTTATTATTTCTGTTTCTCTCCCTATGCTCTACAATTTTATCAAGTGAGATCCCCTCCAGCAAAATTCCTTTTCATTCTCATCCCTCTCCTTTTCTTGATCTCTGGTGGCTCTTGAATGTATTACAGCACTCTGAAACAAGCTCATGTCAATTCACCCACTTCCATCTTCTTTTTAATCAAATTCACTTGTTTTGTTAGTGGCAACATAAAAATAACTGCCGCAGTTTATTAAAATCTTGCATTATGAATATTTATTTTAGATGTAAACTTCCAATGTATTTCAACAGATAAACTGCCTTCCAGTGAAGTGTGTAAGTGGGAGGGAGAAGGAGAAAAATAAAAAGAAGAAAGACTTGTTTTACAGATGAGATGCAAACCTTTTAGACCTGTAATCTTGTACAAATTTAAAGTGTGATATTAAATATATTAAGACTATAGCTGGATGTTCTGGAGGGAAAAATAATTATTACTGAACTTCTTAAATATAACTCAAACTGGGTGTAAATAAATGTTCCAAAAGTGATACATATAACTCTACTGATACCATTGCCTTCCTCATTTTAACACCACCTTGAAATTATTGTTTTTTCCTAATGATATTCATGATCTCTTCCCTGCTATTTTGGCCTCCAGGCTATTCAAAAGTTCATTTCACCAGTTGCCAAGTACGGTTTTCAAACAATATCACAAAGATATTTTAATTACTTGAAAATCCGTTTTTCTGTTGAAGATGCATCTCCTTTCATGCAGCCAAGGACCTTGGCCTGCTTTTCACAAATAGACGTGTCCAGTTGTTATTTGAAATTCATTAAGGCCAAAATTAATCTCTTCATCATCTTTCAAAATGTTTCACTAATTCATTTTCCATCTTAGGCAGCGACATAACTGTTCTCCAAATTACTTCACTGATGTCAAAGCTTAAACTCATGCTGTCTCTAGGGCGATGCTTTCACTGGGTTTCTCTCAAACCTTGTCAGTCCAACTGTGCACACAGCCAAAACATTTGTGCAAGCTTTTATTATTGCCTACATTAACTATGACAACATCTGTTCTCTAGCCTTGCTTAGAGCAGCCTTGCTTCTCTGAAGTCATTGCAGGATATCGCTGCTAAAGTCATCCTGGACTCATTTATTGGGTATTATATTGACACTACTGATGCCCCTTCAACTTTTTTTTCTTTACTTCTTTCCTGTTTTCCTTTTAATTCTTTCCAATAATTCAGTACAACAATCATTGTAATTTCTAATCAGACATAAGTGTGACTTTCTTCATTTCTCCATTCAAGTCATTTTGCTAAGGTTATGACCAAATTGAGAAACTATTCAAGTCCTCTTTTTCATTGTAGTGAGTAGGTATTAACTTTTATCTAAGTCTTTTCCCCAACTTCCTTTTTAGTGACAATTCAAAAAACGAAGACAATAAAAGACTGTCCCTGGAATATATCATGAGGGTTTTCTTGTTTGTTTGTTCTTGTTCATGAAAACATTAGGACTTCTAATAGAGAACCATCAGCATAGACAGAGTTCTAGTTCTTGAAGGAAATGTGGTTAATTTATTGTGGGGGGGTATATTGCAATCGGATCTCAAGTCAGTCAAAACTTTGAGTATGTGGCCTTTTCTGTATATACAGTTCTCCAAAAGATACAAGTTTTAAAAAATGTAACTGAAAAACTTTTCCAGAACTTTTAAACAAAGCAAGCTGAAAATCATTGGTCAGATAGAACACAAATTATCAGAATTCGTAAAACATTCTCCCACTATGGCCCAACCAGATTCCTAATTCCAATGTGGGCTTTTTTTGTTTGTTTGGGTCGTTTGTGGTTTGTTTTGTTTTGTTTTGGTTTGGTTTTTAATCAGGTCAGCACCTTTGAGTTGGAGCAAACTCTATGAGGTCCTTTTTGGCCTCTGCAGAGTTTCTCTTTCTGTCGGCTCTGTGGCCTGCCTCAGAGATGGGAGACAGCACTACCACTGACACACAAGACATGAAGTGACAGGTGCCCAGGGACTGCTAGTGCTCTGATGGCTTTCTTAGATCTACTGGCATGGATGCCTTTGCTGTGACTCGTGCTTGGCTGTTACCAGAAACAGGGCAATCACTTGCTTCTGCAGGAGGGCTCCATCCAGCACAGACATCTTTTCGAAGGAATACAGAAATAATGTACATAAACACCATAATGTACAAACTGAGAATGATACCATCCATTGCACATTGAGTTAACTGTCTCAGACTCTTTGGAGAAATAAAATTAATTTGGGGACATAAAATCAAACCACTTTACTGATAACTAGAGTATGGTTGTATCAAAACCATATTTGACAGAAAAAAAGCCGGTTTTAATTGTCTACAAGTTCAGCAACTATCCAGGCAAGTATCATGGCTATGTCTATAGTTAGTGAAGCCCGAGTCATCCCATCCTGAGGTAATTTGTTGCTCTTATTTCAGACAATCATGTCTGGAGGTGCCTCTATCTTTTCCCTAATTACAGAAAGAATACAGAATGCCATCTTTGGCATTAGGATTGTTCATATTATTCAGTTTAAATTTTTTCATAAGACTCTGAGTGTTTTGACCTGAAGTTTTAAAAATGAGAAATTTCAAGACTTCATCTCAAAATCAGCACGGTTTTATTTTTGCATGTTCAAATACGACAAAATAAGGAAACAAACCACTATGACCTGCTGTGTTTTAAGATGAAAAAAATATTTCCACTAAAATAAATGTCTGGTGAAATATGGAAATGTTTTTAATGAGTGGAATTTCCTAGAACACAGAAATCCCTTACTTGTCAAGCTTCGATGGCAAAAAATAGATTTTGAGAATTCCCACAAACACAGTATCTTGCACCAACTATCTGCATTCAGAAACAACAGAAAATTGTGTGGTAGAAGAATTCTAAGCATGGCTGGAAGTGTTGAAGTGCAACGCATCTGGATCAGTATTTGAAATATACAGGATGTTTCAAAAAAGATGGACCCAATTTCAGAGAAGCATATGTTGGATATTGGGTCCATCTTTTTGAAACGCCATGTATATATGGATAGTCACACAGTACTTTGGGAATGGCTTTTATATTTTAGGTACTTATTCATAAAGTGTGGGCATATTGTATTTATTTTATCTGGTCATAATCAGAAAAAGGATGTTTTTAATACAGTTGGAGATGAAAAAGAGAAGCTGGATAAAATGGAAATATTTTCTTACAAACCAGTAGAATTATCATCCACATGAAACACAACATCATGATGGGGTCTGGATGTACTTGGAGATAACTAATTCCTAGATGCAAGATCCTTAATAAGGTGATTCATAACACCTTTGGTGAACTAGGAAAACTATTCAAATTGGTAGATTTGCCATATAATTGCAATATCACCTAGATGTTTTCTTAATTTTTTACATTTTACTGAAGTTTGAACTTCAAGAAAAAGCTGATTATCTGTTTAGGTCTACTTAATTCATATGGTTGTGTGTTATCTAAGACCACTGCTATTTTGTTTTTCTTAACAATAATCTTTTGCTCTCAATTTTTCTCACCTCGTAATGATATATTTTCAAGACACTTGGCCCATTTTAGAATCCTTTCATCAAGAACTTCTCCAGTTTAAGCATTCTCAACTCTACAGTCCTTTTTTTAAACATAACTTTGATATTTACTTTAAAATATTAAAATATAAGCTGTAAAAAATTTCCAAGGAAGTATCTTTGCCAAAACTTTACTCATTTTCCGAAAGTTTAGCTGATGTTTTAGTAGTCTGCAGAAATGAGAGGGAAGAGAGGAAGATATTCAATATTACAAAATTAAATAAAATTATGAAGAATTAATTAGTTTCACTGATTGCTAGAAAGATGGTCTAGATGGATGCCACCTGTAAGAAATTTAAGAAGAAGAAGTAGGCATCAACTGACTTCAGTAGGCTTCACCTTGGGGGGTTCTGATTATACCTGCATTCAAAATTTTCTGGATTGATATTTAATTGCTTTCATCTTCTGCTATATGTCTCTATTCTATGTATTCTTCTTTCTGTTGGCATACCTTTTGTTGCAGCTAATAGCACATATTCATGTGTCTTTCATGCAGTATTTACTCTTACAAATACAGGCAACTTTTGCTACGCTGTAAGTCTAAAAAACAGCCATGCTTGAGAAGGTAAAAATGGACATAATGGAGTGCTGCAAACCAAATCTTGAAATCTTTTTCTCATCATGTTTAATTAAAATTGTATTAAAAATAAATGGGATGGCTTTGGGAATTGGTAAGGAAATATGAATGTTTTTCTTTCTCGATCACCAATTCAAGTCTGTCAAACTTGGTGGAGATCTGTAATTCTATCAAGCTCTTTGCTGTAAACAAAAAGTTGCTTTGTTGACAATCTGATTCAAGTGAATAGTAGACAGAAGTCCATATGGCAAACTTGTCACAGGGAATTTGAACTACTCAGCACTCATATTGTCAAAGCCTTTATCAGAGTGGGCCTTAAGAGTGGGTACAAATGAAAGTGTATCACATTTCCTTCTTTTGGCTTGCCCATCTAACCAGCCTAATACCCAATGTAGTGCCATTTAATAGCATTTTGGATCTGAGTGGAAGAGTTCAGTCTCCTGTTATGTCAGTGCATTTGTGTAAGCAGTAAATTAAGACATACTCAGCAAAACTAAGATTGGCTTTATCCCTCAAGTTAATTAGTAATTATGAACTCCGAGGGAGTCCAATGGATTTTAAAGTTACAGTAAAGCGGCATTGCTTTAGTCAACTCAGTGAACTCTCCTTGTTTATACTTTCCAGTCAGGCCAGCATTTATTGTCAAGGGTAACAACTTTGTGAGCAGTACTACAGGGAGGTTCCATGGAGCTGTTCAGACAGATATTCTGGCAATGTTTTTTTAATCTACAAATAATGTCAATTCAATATAACAAAAAGTATTTGCAGGTATGTCACTGTCATTGACCTGATATTTGGGAATTTCTGTTAAAAAAGACTGCTTCACCACTTCGATGAGCAGGATACTCAACTGTACTGATTATCAGGTTAGGCAGAGTCAGAAACTGGCATGATTTACTTCTCAAGTAAGTCCCCAAAGATTGAACTGGAATGGCAGTCTTTTTTGGGGCATTATTCTTTCCCAAACCCAATATAATGGCTAAAAAACTTGTGTTTTTCATGAAGAGGCTAGTGGTATTCCCCAGGTATGAAGAAAAATAGGTTTGTTTTTCTACTGTACTATAGTTCAATGGCCTGGAAAATATCTCCTTTGCCCATGTTTTGATTGTTTTGAGATAAGACATTACCTGTCCATATGTCCCGCCTATGTTTGGTATGATTGAATTTGCCGAGGAACAAAGCTACACGTCAAAACTCTGCAATGCTTTTCAAACTGCATTCCTGGTTCTGGTAAATTTAAATTATTTCTATATTAAATAAAAGCAACAGTCTTCTTGTCACAGTGCTAAACTTACCCAAATATTATTTGCTCCTGCATGTGCAGATGACTGAGTTTAAGTGTTAGGAGAAATGATACAAGATAGACTTATTCTAATTTCCATAAGAAGGAAAAACAAGGATACACTTCTATGATCTTTTAATCAGTAGCAAAAGACCTTTCTTCACTTCATTGAAAAAAGATAGCATAATATGCTAGTTCAGGAATGTAGAAAGGACTTAGCTTCCCATAGGTGTGCTGAAGTTAACAGTGTATACTGAAATACTTATAACTTTATCATGGAGCAATGTTGTGATATACTACTGATTATTTCCCCTTCTGGCCTTACTTTTGTCACTAATATGTGGATCTTCTGTTATAACTCATATCTGTGACAAAGGAGGGAAAAACACCTGTTTTTAGTAGAAGCTGAGCCAAATAAACAATGGGTTGAGGTACATGATGTAAGAAATACTGAAGCCTTTACCATAACTGAAACTCAAGTGACCTCTTTAGAATAAAGAAGGAAAAAAAAAAAAAGTCAATCACCCAGTTTGTAGGAAGAAGAAGAAAAAGGGACATCAGAGAAGCCCTTAACATATATTTTTTATTCATGTAGTCAAGGCCAAAGCTTTTAGTCATGATTAATGCATGTCACTGATGCACCACTTTTAACATTTGTTTTTATTTAAAGAAACTAAGTTGGAAGTATTAAAAGCCCCTGAATTCAGGTTTTCAGTTGCAAAAATGAAAGAAAGTTAAAAGCAAAATGGTCACTGGTGGTATAAAAATGAGGCCAATGTTCTGATGCATTACAGAAGGGAGATTGTAAGAAAGAGATCCCAAGCATTAGGAAAAACACTGCTAAGCTACCTGCACTGTGAGGTTTTTGTAAATACTGTTGATTAGGTAGAGAGAATATTCATGTCAGTTTTTTCTTCCAGTTTAAAGAAATTGAGGAAAGCAGTCTTGAATTAACTTAAAGATGTGTTGTATGAAGGAGAGTGTTGTTGGTGGTTTTTTTGTTTGTTTTGGTTGTGTTTTTGATGGTGTTTTGTTCTTCTTGTTTGTGTTTTGGTTTGGTTTGGTTGGGTTGGGTTGGGTTGGGTTGGGTTTTTACCCTTACCTCTTCCCTCTGTCATGTAACTCTCTATGATATTTCAAAAGTGTTAAATAACTAAAGTCTTGAATAAGGCAATGAGACCTTTTTTCTTATAAGTACATGAAGTGCAGAGTTAGTTGAAAGCATACTGATACTTGGGACACTTAGGAACTTAAGCTGGCTTACAGAAGCAAATCAGCAAGAAGGCAAGCTTGCAGATCTATTTTTATCTTTGTATTGTATGAGGTTCAAGAAGGCCAAGTGCCAGGTTCTGTGCTTGGGTCATAACAACCCCAAGCAACAGGCTGGGGGAAGAGCGACTGGAAAGCTGCCCAGCAGGAAAGGACCTGGGGGTGTTGACAGACAGCTGGCTGAACATAAGCCACCAGCGTACCCAGGTGGCCAAAAAGGTCAACAGCATCCTGGCTTATATCAGTAATAGTGTGGCCAGCAGGACTAGAGAAGTGATCGTCTGCCTGTACATAGTGCTGGTGAGGCTGCACCTCGAATCCTGTGTTCAGCTTTGGGCCCCTCATAATAAGAAAGACACTGAAGTACTGGAGAGAGTTCAGAGGAGGGCAACGAAGCTGATGAAGGGTCTAGAGCACAAGTCTTATGAGGAGCAGTTGAGGGAACTGGGGCAACTGCGGTTGTTTAGCCTGAAAATAGGAGGCTGAGGGGAGACCTTATTGCTCTGTACAACTACTTGAAAAGAGGTTGTAGCATGGAGGGTGTTGTTCTCTTTTCTCAAGTAGCAAGTGATAGGGCAAGAGGAAATGTCCTCAAGTTGTGCCATGAGAGGTTTAGATTGGGTATTAGGAAACATTCATTGATGGAAAGGGTTGTGAAGCATTGGAATAGGCTGCCCAGGGAAGTAGTGGAGTCATCGTCCCTGGAGGTGTTTAAAAGACATATAGATGAGGCTCTTAGGGACCCCTCCTGTAAGTTACTCTTTCAGCACAAAGCAGGAGAAACAGAAAGTAACATATTCTCTGTGTTAAGTGCTAGAACTAATTTTGCTACTGATGCTCCATGATTGAAGTAGCTTTCGTAGTACCTGCAGGGGGGAGAAGGATTTGGGGATTCATGCAGCTCTCACCTTAGCATTACCTTAGCCACTAGGATTAACTTCTTGCTCTTTGCGAGCAGGCAACCCCTCAAGAGTGAATCCCAACACCACACTAGGGACTTCATGTACTCACCGGTACCTGATAGCTTACCTGCATGCTGAATCTGCTGCTAACTTTATCCTATCACGGAAGTGAGGTTTGCCCCTGGATTTTTTCTGCTCTTTTGAGGACAGAAAACGCATAAGCTTGTATCCCTGAGCAGCACTGTTTTTCAAACACTTCTCTTTAGCCCACGTACATTAAGTTAAAAATCCTGTACAACTATTTGTGAGTACCAGGAGACTTATGGGTCTATACCAGTTATTAAAATCAAATGCATAATTGTTATTCTTGTGGGAGAAGATTCACAGAGTAGAAGTAATTTAAAATGGGCACAGAAACCAATTACATATATTGAGGGGATAAGATTCAGATCAAATTCAACAGGATATAGGCACTCAATGGTGGCCTTTTGATACATAAAATTATTGAGGATTAAGATAAAAGTTATGGTCTTCCATTATCTATAATTGGTCACTTACGGTTTTTTAAAAAAATGAAGGCATTTCAGCTGCCACAATGATGATGAGCGTAAAATAACATGTCAATCTCACTGCAGTATCCCTGAAATTAACCACTCCTTTCACTCTCAATTCCTGCTTTTCTGAATTGTGCATAAACAGCTCCCTCCATCATTCCAGTAATTGGTCTAGAACCTTTAACATTCTTTACTGTGCGGAGAGATAACATTAAAAACTCGCAGTCATGTTGCTAACTTTAAAAAATAATAATTTGGTTACCTTGTGCTTAAATTGCAACTGTTTGCCCTGGTTCATGGCTATGAAAAACCTTGAATTTAAGGTTTAGGTAAAGAACAAAAGCTCGTGGTCAAAAACATCTCCAACCTGAACTCACCTCATGTTGGCTGTTGGAAGTGGGATATCCTAAGAGAAGTTTCAAGGGATGTTGTTCAGAAAAGGCTTCTCACAGGTCCATTAGATACAAAGTTTACTGGAACCCTTCCTTCCTTCCTTCCTTCCTTNCCTCCCTCCCTCCTTTCCTCCCTTCCTTTCTCTACTACCTCTTTTCCTTAGTTTCCCCTTCATTTCTTTAATAACCAAAAGAAAACTCCAAGCCAAACCAAACAAAACCCAACACACTTCTAAGTAAAAGACCTCGTATGGACCTAAGTGCATTTGAAGTCTCGTTTTGCTTAACATTATTTGTTTGCATGTAGGTGGCCTCATCTGTTTATGGGAGGGACAAGACTTTTAATCTTATTCACTCAACTAGTAAGCTGCCTTATTTTCCACTCCACAGAGGAATTTTTTTTTTTTTTTTAACCACTGGCCTTTGGGTTGTTTAAAATGGTAGACTGGAACCAAGATGGAGAAGGATGTTTGTCACACGTTCCAAAGAATGGGAAATTAGAAATCTGCATTCCCTGTGTGATTTAGATAATACCAGAAGATTGTCAGTAAGGTGTGTGTTCACGCAGTTAATAGATAGTTCTTTCCCTGTTGAAGCATTTATTAACAATTACAAGTGACTTTAACAGTAAGTATCATGTAAGAGATTATGAGTGTGCACTATTGCAGGACAGGTTTTTGCTGGATCTCCCCAGGTTATACTACTAAAAGAAACATGAGAATCAAGGATATGTCTCTCAGCTGCTGTGGGAAAAAAAAAAAAGTGCTATACAGAGTTCAGGGGAAGGAATGTTAACGAGATGTTTTGATGTTTTGGAGCTACAGACTTTCAACTATAGTCATTCAATTTCTCTTTCTTCCTTTCCCTGATGGCTTCTGGCATTGCTCAACATAGCGACACCCATCTGGCTCTGCACTCTTCTCTGTGGTACAATTAATTTTTGCGTGCACACCTTCTTTGTCTCAAAATCACTAGGGAGAAAGAATGCTAGAGTTATTCTTTCTATGTCATTTAATACAATAGTCTTTTTCATAGAATTTATTTTCCAAGCAATTATTTTCACTATACATCATTAGGTTCCAATTAGCTCCAATGTCCACTTTGCAAAATGTTATGTTGCCTTTCATTGTGATAAACCTAGATTAATCCCAGGAAGTTGGAATAGACCCTGATGCAGTGTAAAATACCTAAACAATAAGATTCACAGATCTCATTTCATGTTCAAGACCTTTTCTTCTCTGTGTGTTTGTATAAGTAATGTAGTAGTTCATGAGACAGCTGTAGATTTTGGCATAGGAGCAGCAAAACAGGCCTCTGAGAACCATGAGCAGAAGCAGTACTGCAATGTAATGTTGGGCAGTGAGATTTTTATTTTTGTTCAGCCTGCTGCTGAAACACATATATTAAAAATCTGGCTACACATGAAATCACAACTGTCTTTGCAAAGCAGGAGAAATAGTAAAACCGTCCCTTCTCCCTGTTCGCTTTCCTCGTCATGATAAGGCCAAGGCTGAGAATCTGGGGTAAAGGAGGAAAGTCAAGCTGCACGATTTCTTCCTTAGGTGTGTACTCAGGGGACCTTTCTCCTTTACAAGTCTGAGCAGGAAATGGCGCTTGCCCAGCAGGGCATAATCTGCTAATCCAGTGTGCGAAATGATGCGGATTTCTCACTCCTGTAGTTCCCTTCTACTCCCAGTGTACGAGATGACGCAGATTTCTCACTCCTGCAGTTCCCTTCTAGTCCTTTTTAGGTAGCGTAATGTTACATTTTACCTTGTTGTTCCAAAATCCAGACTTTGCTTCCTACTAGTTTGCTGTTTATCAATTAGCAATTCTGTTCCTTTTATCGTGGGAATATTGAATCATTATTTTTTCCTCTGCTTGTTTGTACATCTGTGTAATCACCATAGCAACTGATGTATGCCAGCTGTCTTCTCAAAAAGAACTCTGTCCTCCCAGTCTCTCTCACTAAATTCATTATATTAATTGCCAAGCAGATATTATATCAAACTCAGGACTCAATAAAATATTAAAAATATATACTTTTTGTTACAAACACTGTGAGGAATTTTTATATAATATTAAGTAGATATAACATATCCTGCAAAATAATAAAACTGAAAAATTTTAACTGAGAAAAGGACAAACTCGCACTCTGGGAAACATCCTACTAATCTTACTTATCTAAGCTATGGTTCTCACTGCAATTAAACAACGCTTAGCATTTATATTTTCTTTTTAGTTCTTCTAAAGTAACATTAAGGTTGCAGAGTCAAGAATTCAAATATCAGGAAAATAAGTTAACTAGGTTTTTAAGCCTAATTAACCATGTCTTTTTTCATGTAAATGATGTACTTTTATGAACACTGAACTTTAACCATACAATTATCTATTTTTATAATTTTTAGTCCAGATGAGGTATGAACAGCATTAAGTTTTGCTTTATACTTATATATGTACAAATTAATTCTATATATGGTATTAAAAATTTTGACAAACTTTGATCATGCTAGATTTTAGCCAACAATTTTCATTCTAAATAATTTTGGGGTTTTTTTTCTCATACTCTTTACCTGTTCTCTCTTTATTAGTATACTAATAACTTTCTTTTCAGTGAACATTGATTTTCTATAAATGTAATTTAAACATTTCAACAAGAGCTCATAGTATTTATATTTTTTTACACTTTTTTATTAGCCAATATTGAGTCCTTGAGAAATTTCCTTGTGCAAACATCCCATTTTTTTCCCCTCAAACATGATATTTTTTTGTTTGAGACATTAATCATAATAATTTTATGAAGAGACAAGATTGTATGGTGCAGGTAATATTCCACATACTGAATTAACATCAGTTGATTCTCCATGTCAGTACAGCTTTGCATCTTTATCATTCTCTTTTTGTAGCTGCTATTTTAAATAATAATTTTCTATCATAAATTACAGAAATATTGATTTAGAACTAGTTTATGCATTCTGATACTTTAAGATTGCATCTAAATCATGGAACAGGTACATGCCACAGTCCACCCTGGTCACTGTGGACATCCAGTCATTCAGATCAGGTAGCTGACTGGAACAGGCTATGTGCTCACTGGTACACATGCCTAGGTATGATTTCTGAGGTTATGGGAGGATAATGTAACGCTGGATGTTGTCTCTGTAGAAACAGGTCAAAATTTTAGAGTCTCCTGGTTTTGGGAAATAGAATGCCTTGAAATGATTCATAAGATCATTTGGTAAAAAATATTGGCATTGCTAAATAGTGTATAATTACTGTGGCGAATGTGACTCATCTGCAGGCCCCACATCTCAATGAATTTTTTTTTTTTTTTTTTTTTTTTCCCCAGCAAATGGCTTGATGTATGGTGGGTATTGTAGTACCTTTAACATTTTGGAATTTGGAACATTTAATGTTGTGGTTACAAATGTTAAAAGCATTCCACTCTAGACCTGAATTACCTGAAGAAGTATTCTTGGTACCTAAAGAAAATATATTTATTGCTTAAAACAATTGTTCATTGAAAATTTCAACAAATGGGCATGCTAGGATCAATGTTAAATTTATGCTCTTAGATCCTTATTAAACAGCTCTGAAGAATGATTTTATAAAGGACTGAAATTTTGTTGTGTTTTCTGAAAGCATCATCAACTAATTGTCAAGTCATAGATATTTCAATCCAGATGAACACTGTGGAAGAGCTTAAATGTTATAAATTCAGGCTAATATTGAAAAGCATCATGGTGCATTAACTATAGTAGCTCATACAAGCTCTTATATATAAATTGTATTTCTACTTTAAGTTCAAAATACAGGAAAATAGAAAGAAAACAGCAGTGTTTACACTCTTTTTCTTACAATCTAGTATTCAAGAGTATCTCACTTGCCACTAATAAAATCTGTACTTAACATCCAAAATTATTCCTATGAGCATATGCTGCATAGGTGTCAAACCTTTTAAGCTGTTTTTGTTGTGATATTTTTAAGACTGGAGTATAATACACTCCCTTGAACATATATAAAGAAAATAATAAATGTGTAACTACTAACCTGTACTCTTCCTTTTAAGTAGAAGTCGGTTCTTCATCAAGAATTTACTGTGCACTGTTAATTTACTCTGTACTGATGAGTTCTTCTAGTAATATCTCCTGTTCAATTTGGTATGAGATTTTGTAGGAATACACAACCACCTTTCAGGTCTTAATCTATTAATTACATCTGTTTTTATTATATTTTTGTTGAGTATTTTTAAACTGTTTAGTAAATGAAATTCTTTCTTTTCTCCCTTTCCCCTTTATGCTTCTCTTTCTCTTCTTCATTCTTTCTCTCCCTCTCTCCATTTAACTTCCCCTCATATATTGGCAGTGAACTAACTTGCACAATTACACTTTGAGTTCACTTATAGAAAGGTGACTTTGCAAAAGAGTGATGCAATTTCATAGAGGATCATAAATGAAATTGAAATGCTTTTTCTGATGATCTCCTGCTCCTTAAATAAAAATTAATGTAACATGTTACTGTAGATTTATAAAACTTCGAACAGCAGCAGCAGCATCAAACTGCTTTTATTAACCTCACTACACATTCTGGAAAATTCAGATTTCATTCTCAGCATTATGTAATACGCTTCTGATTAGTTTAAATTTATTTAAATGATGCTTATGTTTTTGTTTGCTTTTTAGAAAAAGATGATACTTTCCAAAAGGTTATTTAATACTATCATCTGCATCCCATAATTTATCCTTCTTTCCTAGCTTCAGAATACTTTGTAGTGACTGAATATTCTCTCTGATAATTTCAACATTTTCATGTAAGAGAGATACAGTTTTCTCCCTAATACTGTTTTTACAATCTATGCAACTCTCTTCTGTATACCTTGTCTTCATGTAAGAGTTTTGTATGTTGCCATGAGGGTGGAGGATATTTTTTTTACTGAAGAAACCACAGGCCAGATTTTTCTCTAGACATGGTCAGCAAACTACCTATCACGACATATATTAAAAAAAAGCTATTTCATAGTAAAATAACTGATTTTAAAATATTATTTTTTTTACATAGTAATTTACTCCTATTTATTGAGGAAAAAGGCTATTCCACATTTACTGAAACATGAAAGTGTCTATATGGGCACACATCACACAGTACCTGCATTATTCCATCCTAATTTCCATCCTTACTTCCATTTCCATAAAGATATATCCTTAGCAACTTCAATAGTATATCCACTATAGTAGAATTAAGTTGTTTAGTTGTTTTCCTGTAATATTTCTACGTGTTAAGGAAACTCTTACAAGAGAAAACCTAAAGCACACAGGACTGTGATCTAAGATCAACCACATAATTTTTTGGTGTTTCAAACTGAACACAAGCACATTTTTCATGCTAGCCACTATTTTTCTTTCTCTTGGTTTCTGAGAAGTTCTTTCTCAGGACCTTTGAAGCCACCAAAGCATCTGCCTTTGAAAACTGGAACTGTGTATCTGCCTATTTTTTTTAACCTTTTAAAATTAATGTATCGAACTACAATTTGCCTCCATTAAGTCTAATGATACAAAGGTACAATTTGGAAAATTATTTTTGGTACTCTAAAAGGTTAAGATTTTCTTCCCTCCACTGCCCTCTACCATTATCAGAGAGTGTGTTTTAACTCAGTGCTCATAACTAACCTATGTTGGACCCAAGTCCTTATTATGATTACTTTAAATTAAGGGGCATGTCTGATCATAGTCTTTGGTTTGGGTAACATTCTTTGTGACAGGGTAGTAAACTGTCTGAATTTGAAGATACATTGTCCATGTCCACTGAGTAGTCATGACTTCCATTTTTAAATAAAATTTGTGATTGATTTAATTGTCTGAAAGAGAATGGTGGGAGAAAGATACACAGGGAATGTGTACAGGAAATACCAGCCACAATTTCACTGACAGACTGCTGAAGGTGAAAATATGTTGTATTTAGAAAAAAAAATTGTGTCAGATATGGTTCCAAAAACCAGCAATTTCATGAATTTGTGGGTTTGGTCCAGAAATTCAAGAACTCCCATAGTAAGCAGACCCCTAAATCCATGTCACCACAACAGAGTGGCAACTAGAAAGCAAATAATGACCCAGAGGCATCCCTATTTGTACATACATTGCCATTCAAGGTTTGTTCTCTGCCTAGGGAGAAAAAGGAGATGGTGAAAGGGGATAAATTAATCATTAGACTGTTTCGTTTCCTTGCAGAGACACAATCCACTGATCTAAAGCATTATCTATAATTCAGCTTCAGCATGTCTCATTTGTTCTTTCTCTGCTGCCCTTACTGGTAACCACCATACAGCTTCAAACTGGTTAATGAAGATTTTATTAATAGAACTTTTCCAGAATGCAGATTCTCAAGTGTAGAGGTAGCTCAGATGTACCTACATTTAGAGCCTTGCTACTCTCAATTACAATGTCAATACAGCTTTTACTTTGCCTTTGCCCAGGATGTGTAATGAAAGAAGACTGCATTTTCCTCTTGTATTAACACTAAAACTGGACAGTATTGCCCCTTACGTGCAACATAGGCCATGCATAAAATAACCTAATGCACTATAAATTTCCTAGATGTAATTTAAAGCATAAGGATGTGTCCAATAAAATTTTAATGACATTCTAAACATTAAGCAGACTCAGAACATACTTCAACGTTCAACCTGTTTTCTTCAAGTGCAAAGTGGAAAGAAGAAATTCTTTACTTTTTAGTTTTCATTCTTTATCCCTGTGCATAAATGAGGGACTCCTGTACAGTATCTATTATGAGACTATGCAACACTGATTATTACCTTTCTGAAGCAAAATATTAATATCCCCAAAAGCTGCTACTGTGTAAAATGTACCATATAGCATCTAACAAATAGCCTTGAGGGCCTTCATAATTACTGACAAGGATATTAGAACTGACAGATTTCAGCTGTATGCTACAGAATAAAAAGGAAATATTGTAGGCTTGGTTAACAGTTTCTCATTTATATTTACACATTTGACAAATCCAACAACTATTGTGTTACAGGAAAGATCTGTTTTTTCTGCCTTTCAAATGAAGATGGATGGTTCAAACTAGTCTGGTTTTTTTACTAACTGGAGGATATGGGGCCTCCTGCAGAGAGACACTTGTAATTCTTTAAGCAGCACAGAGCTATTCCTTAAAAGGCTTCCAGCGCATTTACTGAGATACATTTCTAACTAACAGTTGCAGTAACATTAAGATGAAACAAACTAGCATTGTAAGAATTACTTTATGTCAGTGGGCATAAAAGGGTTATTCTATCCCACATAATGTCCTGGCATTTCACTGGAAGAAAATCATCATCCTAATAAATACAAAGCATAATAGGTTATTTAATTTCTTATGCAACTGTTGCAGGCCTACATCTACCTCCTGTTTATTTAAAAAAAAAAAAAAAAAGTTTTCTATAATTTATCTTCAATATTTCTTTTTGCATTGTTTCAGATTAGCTTGCTAGATGAACTCTAGCTTCTCTGCCCTGAATATTACAGTGACCATTCGACTAGTGCTTATTTCAGCCAGTTTTCAAAACATTTTATTTTATTATTTTGGCTTTCAGCAACCATCAGATTTCCCCTCTCTCTCCTGTATAGAAAGCTGTTCCAGAGACTGACAGTCTATTATTCTAAACCAACTATTTACTTATTATTTCTTACCCTCCTAAAATCAGATCAAATCAGTTTCTTAAATATAGCAGAAGCAAAAACATGTAAAGGCGAACTCACAGCTTAAAGTCAGTTGAGCTATGACCATTCACAACCACTGAAGATGTAACCTCTGTAGCACTCTTACCCCTGGTCCCAGTGTCCTGCATTCAGCTCTTTCTGGAAGATTGCATGTCTGAGCTCAGCAAGTCACTCAGCTTCTGAGGTTCACATCTCTGGAGACTATGGGGACATGAAGATATATAGAGACGGCAAAAGAAATGGTCATATGAATTCATAATATACTCCCTGTTCCACAGGTGATGGTCAAACATACATTCTCTGATTCCTGCATGTCTGCTTTCTTTGTCCTTTATCAATATTTGACATCTCAGTCACAAATAACAAAAATTACCTAGTGATAGTAGCTGTGCAACGAATCGGCTATATGTTTCTGTAGTGTGTTTCTGTGAGGCATTTACATATTTTTGTTCAGTTTTCAATTGTTTCTTGTCCGACTCACTACACTCCACTTTCTTCTGCTCTGACACCTTTGTCTTTTTTTCCTTTCTTTCACATACTTTGCTCATTCTCATTTTTCGTACAAAAGTACTAATCTGTCACATACATACATAACAAAATTTATCAGGGTAAAGCAAAATTTGAAGGTAGTCCACTTCGTGGTCATCAGATTAGTAGAAGAAAATGTCAGATCAAAGACATAGATGAGTAAAAGTTTCCCATGGATCAGAAATCTCATCTCTGGATCACTTGAAATTGCTATTGTTTGAATTTTTTGTACAGTCTAAGTTAACCTTCCACCACAAAGAAATCTGAATATGAGACTCAAGAGCATGAGCTGGATCTAAGCAAGCAGAGAACTGATATTTTTCCATGACTGACTCCTGGAATTTGCATATACTTTTAAAAGATGCTATGACCAGTTAAATATAATTTGAATGACCTTTTTCTTCAGTACAGTAACATTAACTGAGTACCCTCAAAATTATTTTCATTTCATAGCAGAATAATATTTTGTGGTGCAAGTGATCTTGTCTATCATTATAAGTGCACCTACAATGTATGGACAGAGCTCTTATTAATTATGTTTATGTTAACAGAAAAATAGACCCATAAAATAAAAATGTCACAATACTGTGAAGCAATTTGACAACATACTGTGGTCTTTTCTTACTAAACTATTTACATTACTCTATACTGGAAGCATATTTCAGGTGCTAAAATTAGGGTACTTAAACTATAGCAGCAATTATTAAAAAAAAAAAAAGTAAAGCACGAGTAATTGTTAATTCAGCTATATGCTGGGATAACTTATCTAGACAGTCTGCAGGATCTGGATAATCAGGGATATCAAACCACAGAGAAATAGTTCTGCTACATTACTGCTAAATGTATACAGAAACATTGGCAATAGATGTCAGTCACGGAAACCGTGACAAAGACAATTTTGAAATGAAAGCATAATTTTCCTTTTCAAAACGTGAAGAAATGAGCTAAACAAGTCCTGTCAAAATGTTGAGAATTATGCTATTTTCCACCTTCTCCTAAATTGCTGGGAGCTCAGATCATACATTAATAAAACACAGAATCACATTCTCCAGGCATTTCCCTGGTTTTTTTTGAGCAAAACAGAAGTTTTACAGCATGTCAGAGGAGCAAGCAGAGCTCCTTAATATTGCATATTACTATTGCATCCTTCTCTCATAACACTAGGCTCAAATCCTGCAAGGACATGCACAGGTTTAGCTTCATGCACTGTGAGTTTTCTCTCAGACTTGAAGGAAACTGAAATCCCCATTACATGAAAAAAGGCCTTATTTTGTTCTTCTTTTTTTTTTTTTTTTTAAATTCGGCTTCCCAATCTGTCAGCTACCCATATTAAGTTTTCTGATTAAGAATTCCTAAGTGAAAGTAAGTTTTCTTCACAGTGACCAGGAATGCTTTGATGTAGGATTTAAAACATCCACATGCCTGAACCAGTCTGTTTCAGTCATTTTTACCATTTATGACCTTGCATGTTCTCCAAACATCTCTCTTAAAAAATTAAAAAATAATCAGACCCATTATTTCCTCAAGGCAGCTCAATGAGACTCGTATGCTCAGTGAAGCAAAGGTTTTTGACTATTAGCTTCAGGCAAACCAACATTCCTGAGACTCAGAAGTAGTATTACCCTATTGCCAGACTCATTCCAAAATCAAAATGAATCCTGATCTGGTTTGAGTACAGGCCTGTGTTAAAGCTAGTGACTTATAACAACACTGCACAGAACTTGCATATAAAAATTAGGGACAAATATATCTGTCACATCAGATATAGGAAGATATATCCAAAGCCTGATGTGAAGTGTGAGGACAGTGGACTTTACAACACCGTGGTTCCCAACAAATTCTGGCTACTGCCATAAAAGACAACAAAAATGTTTCTATAAATACATAAGCAACAAAAGTAGGGCTGTGGAGAATCTTCATCTTTTATTGGGTGCGGGAGGAAACTTAATGACAGAGCACAAGGGAAAGGCTCAGGTAGTTAATGCCTTCTTTGCTTTCAGTTTTTAATACCAAAGCCAGTTGTTCTCAGGGTACCTAGCCACCTGAGCTTGAAGACAGGAGCAGCGAGCAGAATGAAGCCTCCATAATGAAGCTGTCCTGAGGAGCCCCGTACCCCTGAGGCCCCAGAGGAGGGCAGGACAATGGACGAGTTTGCCTCGGTTGACGAGAACTGGGTTATGGACCGATCAAGCAATCTGGACATCCATAAATCGATGGGTCCAGATGGGATGCACCCGCAGGTGCTGAGGGAGCTGGCAGAAGTCATTGCTGGACCACTCTCCATCATCTTTGCCAAGTCTTGGGAAACAGGAGAGGTGCCTGAGGTCTAGAGGAAAGCAAAAGTCAGTCCAGTCTTCAAAAAGGGCAAGAAGGAGGATCTGGGTAACTATAGACTGGTCAGCCTCACCTCTACCTGTGGTAAGGTGATGGGACAACTTATCTTTGGTGCCATCTCAAGGCATATGATGGATAAGGGGGTCATTAGGGGCAGTCAACATGGCTTTACCAAGGGGAAGTCATGCTTAACCAACCTCACAGACTTTTATGAGGACATAACCAGATGGCTAGACGATGGCAGAGCAGTGGATGTGGTCTATCTTGATTTCAGTAAAGGATCTGACACAGTCTTCCACAGCATCCTCGCTGCTAAACTGAGGAAGTGTGGACTGGATGATCGAGTAGTGAGGTGGACTGTGAACTGCCTGAAGGAAA
>VWYH01004360.1:49980-230513 GCA_013399365.1 Pampusana beccarii | reverse complement strand
TGATGTATGTGCTTTTTCTACAGACAGGTGCAAGTCACTTTGAGCGTATTTACATTTAACTAAACTCCTCGCCAATCTTGCGCAACATTCCCATACACCTCTCATGAACCCGTGCTGGCTGGGACCAATGACTGCATTGTCGTTCAGATGTTTCTTGATAACTCCCAGAATAATCTTCTCCATGATTTTGCCAGGAACAGAAGTGAGGCTGACAGGCCTGTAGTTGCCAGGGTCATCCCTGTTACCCTTCTTGTAGATTGGTACAACATTTGCCAGCTTCCAGTCAACTGGGACCTCTTCAGTTTCCCAGGAAAAATCACAGAGAGAGGTCTCATAACGACATCAGCCAGCTCTTTAAACACCCTTGGAAGAATCCCATTAGGCCTCAAAATAAAATATGCTCCTTTTGTTTTTCCAAGAGACTTGCTGAATGGGTATGATTTTTCATTCTGGTGAGGAATTTTGAATTTGCTACNCAGTCAACTGGGACCTCTTCAGTTTCCCAGGAAAAATCACAGAGAGAGGTCTCATAACGACATCAGCCAGCTCTTTAAACACCCTTGGAAGAATCCCATTAGGCCTCAAAATAAAATATGCTCCTTTTGTTTTTCCAAGAGACTTGCTGAATGGGTATGATTTTTCATTCTGGTGAGGAATTTTGAATTTGCTACTAAATTTGCCTGTCTGATAGATAGTCTGAAAACTTACACAGATGATTCCTTTTAACTTTATTCAAGAGTCAATGAAAGTCTATAAGAAATCTAAACTACTGCTTCTGCTGCTACCAGTAATACCACCATTAGAAGAATTCACTATAATTATTGCAGTAGCCATGTGTGCACCCATTGTAAGTACTGTGTTTTTTCATCAGTAGCAATGTCCACAGCGTAATTCTAAGCTGCTGTAGATTATGACAATTTGATATTCAAACTGAATGATTCTTCTCACAGTATATTAATCATTCATCGTACCTAAAATTTTATAGATGTTCCAGAGAAAAATATCTAATCTGCAAAACACTTTGAATCTCTGCCAATTCAAAATAAGCCCAGCACATACCTCTATTAATATTCAGCATTAAGTTTTCAAATTTTAAATTAGTCAGTATTCCTGCTCTCCTTTTTTGGCCAACTCCTTTTTGCTTTCCTGGTGCCTTTCTGTAGGTTTTGTAAAATATTTCATTTTTCCCCTCGTAATCTCAACAGTATTGTTGAAAATTTGTAATATTAATCATTTTCTCTACTAAAACCCCTTCCAGTTCTTTCAATGTGTTCAAGATCCTTAGATGTGTTGAGATTTTGATTAAAAATACGATTCAATTAATTTATGTTAGACATGACTAATGTCCTATTTTCATCCAGAAATTACTCCTAACCTACATCACTTTTTAAACTACATGACAGATAATTAAAAGTGTAAATAAAGAGAATAATCTAGTGCAGGGGTGTTAAACTCATTTTCACCAAGGGCCACATCAGGCTCACGGTTGCCTTCAAAGGGTCAAGTGTAATTTTAGGACTGCATAAATGTAGGAGTAGTGAAAATGAGTTTGACACCCCTGATCTAGTGCCTGACCATTTAGTATCAGATTGAGCAACACAATGGAAAAGTAACATTTTAAATTTTGTTGGGTTTTTGTTGTTGTGGGGTTTTTTGTTTGTTTGAGTTTGGTTTTGTTTGGTTTTTATTTGTTTGTGTTTGTTGTTGTTTTTTTGGTTTGGTTTCGTTTGGTCTGGCTTGGTTTTCAAACACTCAAATCTCCATCAGTCATATTGAGAACAGCAGGACCTTCGGACTGGAAGGAGCAAAGTCATTCCATGCCAGGCACTGCACAAACTCAGATTAAGAGACAGTCCTTGCTTCAAAAGCTTCCATTTCAAAACTGGGTTTTTTGGAATTTTTTCATGATCAACTGTAAGTACAGTCTGAGGACATGGACGCATTGTTGCATACTACCATGAATGATTTTATGATACTTACAAGTGTACCAGACATTGCTTCACTCCACAGAAAGCACACAGACCATGCAGGAGCTGTGTAGTCTTAGTGAGTGATTAGGCAAGTAATGCTGCAGCTGTGGTGGTGACAATAAAGAACTAAGAGGTTTGATGAATATGAGCACTTACATTAAAAGAAAAATTTAAAACTTAAGATATGTCTATGGACACCAATGTCAGTACTTTTTTTTAACAAGGAAATTCTATTATTAGTAATATTCTACAATGCAGTGGAGATTTGATGCTTAGAGCTGAAACTTGTAAGCGAATGAAGCAGTAAGTAAAAAAATACGAGACTTCTGAAAGAAAGGTGTCAAAGGCAGAGTTTTAAAGGAATATCTAAGAATTATTGGCAGACATCCAAAAGGACGTGTTTGTTGATGAATACATAGAAATCTGGTATGGCTGCAGCATTAAATATTCTCACCTGTTACGTGTGGTTCTCAAAGAAAGAGAAGGAACAAGGTCTGAAGAAAAGGACAGCATTTTGATAATGATTTGCAGACAACTGGTGGAAACTGAGATCAGTATAAAGCAGACCCAGGAGGCAGATGTAGTTTATGAAGTGAGAAGAATAATGATTCAGATAATTAGGAGAATTATATTTGTTCCTATTTCTCTAAAGCAGCAGATGCCAGATGTTAGAAGTTCAATATTAAACCTGGTGTCCCTGTTGTATGATCCAGTATAAAGGAACCTCAGTTGTAATATCATGAAGCAATGTTCTTAAGAATATAAACATTTGTATGTTTCTTCTTCATTACTTTGCTAGGCTTTAACCACCGCAAACTACTGGGTGCCAGTGGGTCAGGCTTGGTTTAATTTTTAGAAAAGCTTAACCAGAATGCATATCGCCTTTTTTTTTTCCCCCTGAAAGAAACTTTCCTTCCACAAGGAATCTTGTCACTTACAGTTTTTCTTGCAAACTAAAATGTTTTGAAAAATTCTAGATTTCTTTTCAGAATGGAAATTAAACACTTTAATAACTATTCATTCACTTGATAATATACACAGCTTAACTAAGACATTTTAAAAATCCAGTCAATAATAATGCCTGCTGTTTTCATTTCTTTGGTAAGACCAGTTGCCTTAGAGATAGAATACCTCTTCACTTCTAGTAGAAAGATTACCATAAAGAGCAAAAGCAAATATTAACTTAATTAGGTGTTCAGGGATGTGTGAGACTCAAGAAAATATTGTGTGTTCTGAAAACAAAAGTTGAAGTATTGTCATGAGTATTTCATATGTAACTTGTTTTGAATTAATATATTATTTTCAAGCTGAGAACTTAATCAAACAGAAGCCATTTATTTGATATATGTTTACATGTGCACATATACACAGTGTGTGCAATGTGTCTTTCTTCCTAAGGGCAGATATCTGTCCTGAATTAGATGCATATGTGCACATATGCAGATGTTATTCGTGTATATGCACAGTCCATTTACCATGCTCTGATTAGCAATGGGAGCCAACTTAAATTTCAAAGTGCCATAATTAAACACTGGCCGAGTTCTCTCCCAAAATCTGGGAAAACCAGACCAAACTGATTGCTCAGTGACCTTTGCTTTCTCCTCACAAACAGTGAGTCAAGAAACAAAGACTGTGTTGTTGAGGGATAAATGAAAATAAGAGAAGGAAGGAAAAATGTAATATGTAATGGTATCTGTTTTCCCAAAATACATGAATTTAATCTGTTCTTCTTTTACTGTGAAGAAACGGTTGAGTAGCTGGAATGTGTCTTCCTTTTGCAGCAGTGCTTGACTCCCTGCCTGCCGGTGACAATCCTGGGCAACTCCTGCCTCCCCTGCCCTCTGCATAATAGCCAGGCTCCAGGCAGTCCCCGGCTGACCTCACCATTCCTTCCTGCTGGTTGGAAACAGGGCCCTTTTCAGTGACTTTTTTGCTTCTTAAAGAATGTCACAGAATGCTGCACCCCACACAGTGCCAGGTGGCATTTTCTTTACCTAGAAATGTGTCCTAAATCTGCAGGCTGACGTATTTGATCAGCATGAAAGCTTGCCCCAAAGTCTATTTCACTCCAATCCTTTTCTTTGCATCAAATGTAAACATATTTTTGAGTTTCCTTCTATAGTTTTCCAGGATGACCTACTGTTCTCTCTTAGGCCCTGGCTTACATATTCTCATCTTTGTGCTGTTCGTATGAGGAAATTAAACATTTGGAAGAGTAAGACCTGGAAGTGTAGCATGCTATGATAGCAAGTGATTGGGTATTCCATTTTAGAAATGTTTACCTTCTCAGTTTTTCTCTGCAGCCATCTATCTAAATTTGTATGCACATCTCTCCTAATGATTTTAGTGTGCTTTTCAGATCTGCTAGCATATACTTTGATCCCCAGTGCTAGGGAGATACCGAATCCCACAGCATGATAGAGGCGAGGCTTCTGCAACTCCCTGCCCCATGTCCAAGCAGTCGGAAAACCAAGCAAGTATTCATAATAGGCACATATTCAAACAGAAGTATGTACCACATGTACAGATGTATACACAGATGAGACATATTTATGTGTCACAGATACACTCAGCACTTACACTAGCTCAAACATCACCAATGGTCTCATCTAATTCCCCTCAAGGGCTGATTACGAGGGAGGTCCGGTAGCAGGAAAAACTCATGCTCACCTATGTGCACATGTACATGCACATGCTCAATGTGGATCACTCCCGCAGCTGGGCCCAGACACTCAGCCTGCCCATTGGCTGCCCCCAGACCTGAACCTTCCCGGTTTCTGCCACCTGGACAAATGAGCCCCTGAGCCCACAGCCCTGCTTCAGCTGCCAATACAGACCCTTCATATTCACTTGCTCACCCACACTCACACTAATTGCTGGCACTCAGAGACCCATAAACATACATGAGTTAGAAATGGCAGTTAATAAGAGGGCAGGGAAGACGGAGTTGACTGCATGGTATGGCAAGATATATTGAACAGCCACCTGTTTAGGTGTAACCAGTTCCTTTTATCCTCTTATTCCACTGTTTTTCCATATTTGTTCCTCCTCAAACCACCTTGATCCCTCCCTTTCTCCACCTTTAGTTCCTCCTCTAAAACATCATATAGTGTCTTGTGCAGTCCCCAAAAGCTCTTCTCCAGCATCCCATAATGTTGTCCCTTACTTCTGGGCAGTGATACCCCACAGTTGCAAAGGTCATCTTCAGAGCTGCTACACTGGATCATGGTGCTAGATGTCCCACCTTGACATGGGGCTGAGACTATCATGGGACAGCCTGAGAAAACCCAGAGTTCATTTCTCAGAGTGGTTATTAGGGTTCCCCTGCCTGGCACTGTGCCTCTGCTCCTTTGTGTGTCCGTGTGTGTACGAGCACTTAATCACATAACCTAACACCCATGTCTTTTGCTGCTGCTACATTAAATCTTCTTTTTTTTTTTTTTTGGAACTATTCAGACAGCCAAAATAGAGGGAGATATTCAAAGTGGTCTTGTTTCTGATTGTTAGCCTTACATTAGCAAGGCAGGTGAATGAGGCTGAGAAGCAAGCTAGAAACAAATGTCAAAAGAAAAATATAGTACGTCAAAAGAAAAAAGAAAAGAGAATTATTATGTTTGGAAAAATAAGCACTATTTTATACGGCAATTTCTGGCAGTGTACATTTGTAAGAATCAGTCCAAAGAACAGTTTTTGCCTGAACATCGCCACCAGAGAATCGAAGAACAGAATGCTCTGGTAGAAGGAATTGGACAATGACTTGGGGAGACGCCTGAAAAAGGAATTGTGTTGCCCAGGACTTTCGGACCTAGGGGCTGCAAGAAACAATAGCTGAAGATGGATTTCGCTGCTGCCTCAGCCAGACTCACCCCCCACCTCCTAAAAGGAGTTGTGTTACAAAGGCCTCTCCAACCTGAGGACAATAACTGCTGTCCAGAAGATGGATTTTCACCTGTTGCCTGGGCCAAACTTGCCCCACAACCTCCTCCCTGCAACAAAGGCCTACGAAGAAGAGCACACACAGAAGCTCACCAAGGGTCTTGAGGTCACCCAAAGGACCGGTAAGAGACCCCTGAAAGTGGCAGCACAGGCGCAGACAGGTTCTGGCAAGCAAAGCGAGGACTTTTTTGGCCTGCCCAGTTAAGCCTGGATTGTGCAACAAAGGCAAAGATTAGCCTCAATCTATGGGAGTGAGGGTGGGTGAAAAAGCATAGAAGATGACCCCTAACTGGACATCATGGATATCTCCCCACCGAAGGATCCCGGATCACGGCGGAGGACTGGCAGGACACTTCTCACGGGACCTGAGACCAGAGGGGCGCCTTTGGGACTCATTCAGTGGTAACCATCCCTCTTTCCCCCCTTTTTTCCTTTTCCTTTTTCCTCCACTCTCTCTTTCGTGTGCCACTTTACACGCAAATTAATGAAGTAACACTGTTTGATTGAATTATAACCCCTTGGCGTTTTGGTTGCCTTAATTTTGCACTTCGAGATCAAGGTAAAGGAACCATCACGAGTCCATCACTGAATGGACCGTGACATCATTATAAAGCAAAAAGTTCCAGGTATGACATATGAAGGCATATTAAAATCAAGGTTAAATTTGATGTACTCAGAGGGGGTTAGTGGCTTAGTGGAATCCACCAAATGATGAAATATTCACCATTGGGCTTAGGAATGTCAGTCTGGTGGTTAAAGGTCAGTTCTGAATAAGTAGCTAAGGAAGGCTAATTTGCAGTAATATAATTAATCCTTCAAGACTATTACGACAATCCATTCATGTCATTCTATTATTTATCTTTTAGAGAACAATTTAGCGAGTCTCTGATAAAAGTGTTACACAAAACTTATGATAGGCTTTGGAACTTCGAAAATATTTCCAAGACTGCTTTGGTGCAATTCTGTGGCAGCTTGATTGGTACTCTCTTGGTACTGCTACTGTTTATTCTTCCATAATGTTAACTACTATCATGGAGATTTCAGGATGCACTCATGGCAGGGCTTCTTGATTCAGCATTGAATTGTTACCCTACAATATACTAGCAAGCTATTAATAACTCCTCTCAGCTAACCCTACAAAGGTGTTCACCTGAGGATTCAGCTGTCCTTAACAAAAATTTTAAAAAAGACCTTTTTTTTCAATCCACTGACATGTGGAAGCATAGCATGGATCCAGAGGCAAGTATAAAATTGTACAGCCAGACTGTTTTGTGGCCAAAAATGGCAAAAAAATGTATTATAGCTACAGTGAACTGACTGCATTCAGATGCACAAATATTTCAGAAGTGGCCTTTACTTCTCAGCAATGAAATAGAAAGAAGCTAGGGCATTTGCCCATCACTCCAGATTTCCCAGTAATGGCACTGTCTTTAAGCATTACTAACTATGCCAGCTGTCTTCAACCCCCTGTCCTTGGGTATAATGACAATCCCATTTGGTCTGTTCCTTGCTGCAGTGTTCCAGAAGTAGTCAGCCTGTGCAATTCTTTCATCTGCTGTGAGGCAAAGGATGTCAAGAGCTCGAAGGAGCATGGGAGAACACTTCTTTTAGAACTTTCTTATCTTCAATGGCAATCTGAATTTCTGCTTCCTATTTTTTTTTTTAGTCTGATGTGACTTCTCCATTTCACACTACTCAGAATTTCAGAGAGAACAGCTATTTGTAATTTAAATACATTTGTTTCTCCTCTTGCATTTTCATAATTTATTTTCACTGTCAGAGTAGGACATGGACTGCTGTATATGAGTGTAAATTTTCTTCAGATGCAGAAGTAATAAAAGAGTTGTACTGTGTGTGTAAAGCATTCTGAGAATTTGCTTTCATTGGTAAATTGTTTAGATGGGTTCTGACCTGACACAGACATGATACGCAATCTTTTGTTTCATCTCAAGAAACACATACATGCATGAAATTATATATATGTATGTACACATATATCCTAGAAGATATTAACATTCTTTTAAAATGAAAGCTGAAAAACTTTGAAAGTAAATTTGAAATTAAATTTATTTATTCATTTCACATCCATATCTAATAGAAGCACATACTCATTTTGGTGCTGTTGGAAATACATGAGACTGATATCAGACTTTTTAAAAAAATGTAATTAATATTTCACTTATCAGAGGCTCATTAATCTGAGAAAAGTATAAAGTCAAAATTTTGTCGGACTGTGATCTGAACAACTGTTTTTGATTTTTCACTGAAAAACATGACTTTTTGCTTGAACCTATAAGTGATGGAGTTGTGAACACGTAAAATCAGAGGTAAAATTCAAGAATAATAGTTTATATTCTTGTCTATGTGAGTGAAAAGACAAAATCCTTTTCTTCTCAATTCAAACTTCTATTCCCACTTGATTTACTATTGTGATGTGATAAACCTGCTATAGTACTTGTTATCATCACTACTGTGAAAGAGAGCCTTTCGATTCTTTCTTACCACAGAATTAATATATAAGGGACATTTTTATAGGTCGGAAGAGAGGTTTTCTTTTAGAATGTAAACTGAGATGTCATCAGGATAGCATATATGTCCTGTGTTTTATGTTCTGTCAACACATGAAATCGTTAAAATGCTCTATGAAACAACTTGGAAAGACAGTATACCTCTGACTTTGAGTAAGAGGTATTGGCCTGTTATATTGTTATTCATACTGAATACTAATGTTTGAAACTAAACAGACCTCCACAGATTCTTGACATCAACATAAAATTGCCTTTGAGAAATTATATCAAATAAGATTTTGTATATAGCTGCTATAATGCTTATATCACCTCTACTAATGACTATGCAAATGTGTTCCACAACATAACAGCAGCCCTAGCTTTAACAGGAACAAACATTCTTGCTGGCTTTATTATCCATATACCTGTAAATCTTTCAAGTGTCCATATTATAACAACATACAAAAAGTCTGGACATCATATTTTTTGCTAGTACAAATACAGACGTGCAACAATCCTTTGATTTTACTGGAGCTGCACCACTTTACAGACAGAGAGATTCTCTATCTCAGGATTTCATAAAAAAAGAACATCAGCTACAACGTTGTATTAAGCCTTCTGGCAACAAATCAAGTAGAACCTATCTGTATTTCCGTAGTTCAGAGAAAAGTACACTCGCTTTCTATAATATTTAACAACATCTGACTTGAAACTAGCTAACTTAATGTCCATTCTGTGGGAAACTCTTAACAGTTGATTCTGTTTAATCTTAAATAGAAATAAATGCCTTTTAAAAATGGTGAAGAAGTAAATTATGTTCTACTCAGATATCTTGTCTAATGTACAGTTATTTGGTTGGGTAAAGTTAAACGCCATTTTGTTTTGTATCATTCTGATCTAATGTGGCTGTTGTTTATTTTTCTTTCCCAAATATACTGGTAATATACATGAAATACTCCTGTTTGGTGTATTAGTATATTAAAATCAGTAAACTTCCCTAATATGTGAGTTTAAAATAAGAGGCTTTTGTTTCTTCTTTTTCGTTCTATCTTGCTGAAGTGAAATGTTCTCTTATAATTTTATGACAATTTTGTCAAAATAGATAAAAACCCTTAAAATAATACAAAACTGTATTTTTAAAAATGCCATGCTTGTATTTTTTCACACAGTTTTAATTTTTTCTACAAAGAGTTGCTTTCTCTTCATCAATCCAGAACTCCCAGGCTGTTTTGCCCAAGAGGCAATTACAGATGTTTTTTCTCTGTATACAAAATGTTCTTTAGGATTTTCAAACCCTATTTAACTTTTTAAAACTCTGTTTACTTACCTAGATATAAGATATTGATTCTAAAAAAAAGAAAAAAATCAAACCTGCAATTTTGACAAACGCTACTAGGATTGTTTGGCTCTAATTTAAACTCCTCTTCTTTTGTCTTCATCAAATCAACGTGTTTTAATGAGGTCTATTGAAACATGTTAGATTTTACATCATTGTTTCCAATTTGACAATTAAAAAAAAAAAAAAGCTAAGCTATTTCTGATATACTCCTGTAGTCAGAGAAAACTTATAGCAACAATGTCTATAAGAACAATGCTTTGAAAGATGGTGCACATTTTTGGACCAGGAATTGCTCTCTTTCAGATAACATCTTTA
The DNA here is from genome assembly GCA_013399365.1 of Pampusana beccarii. NCBI lineage: Eukaryota > Metazoa > Chordata > Aves > Columbiformes > Columbidae > Pampusana > Pampusana beccarii. Next base: position 220,446 of record VWYH01004360.1, on the reverse strand, counting down.
TGACTGCTTTGAACACAAAGGCCAATATTGATGGAATCTAGAAAACCTATACACTACTCTCTAGCATGAATTTATTGTTAAGGAGGAATGGTAGGAATATTGTCAAGGAGGAATAGCTAGGAACAGGGAGATCTATCCTCTTCAATTCTTTTGGGGACTAAATATCCTCATGTACCGTGAAGCACTTCTGACCCTGCTCAGTGTAGTATGGTCAGGTTACGGTAGTCCAGCTGTGTAGGTATTTACCTTCCCTTTTTTACTCATTCTTTTTTCTAGCCCTGAATCTTTTAGATATTACAATTGCTGCTTTATGACACAACACAGAAAGCTTACACTACTGCTGCCTGTATCAGTCCTGCACTGATTATTTGGCAATGTTTTGCCAGGGGCAGATGTAATCAGAAAACAGTAGAACAGAAAAAAGGAATATTATGTTATGAACTTTGACATTATACCAGTCAGTAATGCAAAACAATGTACAAATTTATACTCTTTTTAAAGATAAAGGGGTTCTGTTTCTGTCATTCTTATTTTTTTGTTTGGGTTTGGTTGGTTTGGTTGGTTTGTTTTTGTGTGTGAGAGTGGTGTTGAAAAGGCATCAGCAGTGTTACTTTCCACTCCATTCGCACACTAAGATGTGACTTACTGGTTGTGTTAACTAAAAAATGAAGTGAAAGACAGCGGAAGAAGAGTGGTGATGTAGGAGACCATGTTGCCACATATTCAGAGAGGGTTAGCTTTCTGCTATGAGAGACCAGAGTACTCAAGCTAACATCTCTTCTGAACCAGTCCCTGAAAGAGTTTCTCTCCTTGTGGTTTACGTAGGGATTCTTGGTAACTAGCCACCTGACCTAAGCAACAATATTGACTGAATGGTATTTGTGATGGAGGAAGGGGAGCTATTGTTCACAGGTAGGAAAGGTTAAGGGCAAGGAGAGAAGATAGGAGAGGCATGTTACTTCACTGGTATGCCTCTATAGCATCTATGTGTGGACCTTTAACTCCATGGCAAGGATGGAAGACACATCAAGAATTCCAAAGGATAGGGGAGGACTCATTAAAACTTACATAATGCTGTTTCAACTTCCCTTAGCTTGTTCTTTCATGTTATGTATATAACTTAAACATGAGAAGGTCAGGGAAGGAAGGACGGGCTCTCTAAATAGCTAAAAGTTTCAGCTCCTTAACAGGACATGGTAAGCTGATGTCACTTAGTTGAGGAAAGAGACACGGGAAGCCCAGAAATAATAGAGGTGGACTAGTGTCAGATTACAGCAAATATCAGTACCATTGGTTCAATCAGCTTTTGGCTGTTGAATTTTTGCCCCTTCTTAAAAGGGAGGTGAGGCCAGCTTCACAGCTCTGACTGACAAAATTCTAGCATATATGACTGGTAAGACTGGTGCTGTTCTCACCAAAAAAATTCACCTAATTTTTTTCATCCTGGGAAAGATGGCCCCTAATGTAAGGCTTCTGAGATGCAGTTCACTATTAATGTTCAAATTAAAAATGTTCAAATGTTCAAATTAAATTGAACTTCTTACCTGGGCTCCATGTGCTAGGAATTAATTAGAGTCCCTTCTCTCACAGGAGCTGACTCAGCCCACATCTGATCCATGAATAGTCTCATGCAGAGGACTATTCATGGCCATGTTACATGATGCAGGAGCATGTGTGACATCCTTCACAGTGCAATGCAGAAGGTAGTTGTTTCCTCACTAGTGAATACAGGTCTATAAGTGCAACACTCTTGAAATTCTGGTGCCCCAGAGTGGCTTATTTGTGGCAGTTGAATCTGTCTTGAGATTTCTGCGTGTGACTTCTCAGATCATGAATATTTGCTCTTTCTACCTTTTTCTTGATTTGATTTGAGCATTGACTGGCTGAGTATGGGGGATATAGAGAATCTTTTATATATTCTCCAAATATATTCTCATTTTGTGTAGGATATCAAGCTGGATAGATAAATAGCTGGGTCTAGTGATGAATGCTTCATACTACCAATGGCTGACATGGAAATGAACACAATTTTAGACTAGAGAAGGACTTAGAACACCAGTAACTTTCTAGGTATGTAGAACAGTTATTGAAGATAGGAGCATATTGTTTTGGGCTTTGTGTTATGAACAGTTAAATTGAATTCTGTAACCAAAGCCAGTAAAATACGATGTTGACAACTTGAAAACGTAAAAAGTAATGACTTGAGATTTTTTTTAAACTGTAATCAATATAATATGCTAGCTTCTTTGACAAAATAACTTATCTGTCATAATGACTTTATTTTTTTAATCTATTAAATTTTAGTTCAACTATTACATTTTAAATCTTCTATCTTCTCTGCTGTTTCTTCTCTACAAACTAGTTCTATGCCAGAAGAAGCCTCTGTTCTTTAAAAAAAGCATTCAGTATGGCAGTGCAGTAGATGCACTAATTAATATAATCAAAACCATAAGCCATTACTGCCAGCTTGAAATGGACAATTTAATGGACTGAGTTTTATGCAGTTTGTAATGAAAGTTGACCCCTTTGGTTAATCAGAATTCATAGTAATGCAGCACTGTCTAAGTGTTGCATAAAATTCTTTACCTGAAGCTGGCACATAGACCATGGTTAAAAGAGGAGGGGGAGGGGCAGCAATAAAAGAGACCTCATAATAATAAAGAAGCCCTCATAAAAGTCCATCATACGCATTTATTCAGGTTAGTTATGTGATACTATTCAATATGCTGTAGAGAAGAAACTGTTTCTAAAAGAATAAGGAAATCCACAATTGTGAAGACGTGTGTGGTATTTTAATTTAAGTGCTGCAAGTCACTAGTTCCTGGCTTATTAAATCAAATATAATTCTTCCACTTAGACTTCAACTAAACAGTTATTAGTTAAGCAAAGTGCCCCAACAGTACTTCACATCCAAGGCGTAATTTCATGCCAAAGGTGTAGCTGGTGAGATGTGAACATGAAGGATTCAATAATGATTTTTATTTTAGCTACATTCAGTCATTTTTCACTTTCATTGTCAAATATTCTGAATGTTACAAGAAGGCACGATAGTCTTGCTTTTGTAGACAAGGTGGTATCAATATTGGTAGACAGATGTATCAAAACAGTGAGTTAATCTTAAAAATGTAGGAGGTTGACCCCAAAACCATAAGATGGAAATAATAATAAAGAGACTAAATCTGTGCTCCACTGAGGTAAAAGGAAATGCTACCAAAGATCTGAATTTACACCAGATTGCTTAAAGGATTTATCTTAATTCCCTTACTACTTCTGTACCCTTATTTAACTCTAGATTATATCAGATTAGTATCTTTTATCTCATCTCAACTATGAGTGTTTAGAATTTGGTGATGTTTATTTCTAAGGTTTCTATTTTTAAATTATTTTTATTATTTTAACTTCAAGTATAATTCTTCTATTGCTCTAAGAAAATGTAGGGGCAAAAATACCCTAGTGGCTACCATTTCCTCTTCTCGCATGAGAAAAGAAAATAAGTTAAAATAAAGGTAGTTCTTTACTTCCTGACCACAGTGAGAATGTGTGTGCTTTAAAAACATTGTAAAATACATAGAACAGATGCCTGATTTTATAAGTACAATCTTGGCTGATTTTACTTGTGAATAATGCCATTAGTACACTGGTTCATATGTGATTTGCACTTCACAATCTTTACCTAACATGATTTTCATTAACAGAAGTACCTTAAAAGAAAAACAAAACAAAAGAAAACAAAACAAAACAAAACAAAAAAACCAACCTAACAAAAAACCCCATATATATATCTATAAAAATATATATATTTTTATATATACCTCACTTTAAATTAAAAGATCCATATTTCTAATGAACTTGATAAATGAAGACTACCACTGTGCCTATATGTAATAAGAGTATGTATACAAATAAATAGTTGCTGACAGCCTGTGAGTGAGTGCCCTGTAACAATTTCTTAGATCTAACTATTTCTTTTGAAATATTAGTATTTGTATTTTAAGAATATAATAAGAAAAAATAATCTCAGTGCAATTTATTGCTACTCCTTCTGAAATAATCCACAGAATTTACCCATGGAACTGTGGTACCGAAAAAGTTCTGATGCTGTTTTAGTATTCTTTCTTTGGGATTTTGAGGTTCAACTTATATTTCATTCTTAACCTTTTTTGGAGAGGAAGGGAGATACAAATAAAGAACTGGTTCCTGATCTTCAGGGATTTACAATTTTACCTACAAGTAGCATCTACATTTCTGTGAGTTATTTTCCTCATGACTAAAAATGTTTCAAAATTATTTACATTTACTGGAAATAAATTTAAATTCTGAAAACTGCTGATTTAAGGCTGTGCCATGAGCAGGGCATATCCAGTGTAAATAGAATTTGGAAATATTCTAGTTTCTTAATGCACTGCTACTGGAGGCAGGAGTCTAACAGGCTTAATTGCTTTGACAACAACTCGATTTTGAAAGGCTAGTAAAACCGTGAGATCAATAAAACAAAATTATTAAACACTACTGTTCAGAAGTGACACAATCAAATGCTTCCTCTTGTATTTCAAATTATACTATCACATTTGTGCTAAAGAAACCTCCAGAAATCACAGTTTCTGGTTAATTTAATATTTCGAGTGATTTCTACAGGGGTAAATGAAATGCAAGTGAACAAATTTTTCTCTCCTTTCTCCACTGAAAATGAAACATCTCTGTTTATTTAATGGAGTTCACTGAAATTAACTTTGTGTGAACAAAGACAGATTTTGACCTCTTTGCCTTTCTGTAATTTAGGAACTTCGACAGTCGAGTAAGAAAGTTGTTGGGTAGGTAAATCGTCTCTGTTAGTTTGTGTAGAAATTGCAGAGAGCTTCAGTAGCATCATATAGTTCCCGGAAGCTTATAATTGGCAAGCAACAGTAATTATCAGTTCCTTCCTCCTGTCTTCTGTTTCATAAAGTTACTCAGTGGCTATATAGAAAAAAGACACATACATGAGCATAGCAGTGATTATACTTTAGCATTATTATTTTCTGTAAGCTTGCTTCAATGTCTTTTTGTGAAGAAAAGCCTATGTTTTAATTTTTAATTGTTTTAAAATATTTTTATTCCTATAAATACCATGTTTAGCAGGTGAATGCTGTGTAACGTTGTGGCAGTTGCACTTTCCCCCTCCCATGCCCTGAGATCCGGTGTGGCAGTTGCACATCGCCCTCTCAGAACTGGAGCCTTCAATGGGCAGTTAATGGCTCTCTTTGTGGAGACCCAGAGCCGGTGGGCAGGCTCGTCAGCAGAGGAGGGGCCAAGCCTGCCCCCAGCCCAGAGAAGCTGAGAAGCTTCTCGAATGCCCACAGTAGGGGGGTGTGGGGGCGCAGGGAAGCCGAGAAACTTCTGAAATGCCCACAGCCAGATGTGCACAGACTATAAATGGGGTTCCAGCTGAAAAGCCCCTTTGTGTGGTCTTCTCGGACCTGTGGGTCTGCCATGCTACCAAAGTCACTCTCCTTAGACGGAGAAGCCATCTAAGGTAAGTTCCCCGGACTGGGAGAGCCTCACCTCTGCGTATGGGTGAGTGATAAATTACTGAATATATGCTTTAATAAATCCTTGCCTGGTAGGCAAGTGTAAAGTCCTCGTCTGGGACAGACGAGTGTAAATTCCTTGCCTGGCAGGCAAGCGTAAGTCCTGGCTGCAATAGGCTAGTGTTTCTCCCTTATGGGTAAAACAGGACAGAGAGGGCTCGGGTTTTTCTTTTCTTGTGAGTGCATATATGCACGCTGTAGATCTTCATTATTCTTATTTCACTGCACCCCAAATAATCTCCTAACCTAATATCTGAACCTGTATCTTAAGTTATTGGAGTGCTAAATAATTGTATAAACTACATTTCTAATTGGTTTATTGGTGGTACTTTTCTGTCTGGAATAAAGTTTGTTTTGGACCTTGTTGTCCGCCTAAACTTATTTTTGGGCTGCCTCTGTGACAAACGTCTTCAAAATGCTTTTGAAACACACCCCTAGAATACAAGACCTAGCAAACAGCACTGCTTGGGTAAAGGACTCTCCAACAAATTGATGGATTCTTTGGGATCCAGCCTCCCTATTTCCAAAACTTATCAATCCAATACTTGTTAGCCCTTCTGCTTTGAGGACCTTGTGAAGATAACTCTGGAATAGTCTTGAATACAAAACTGAAAACCACAACACATTATCAAAGAAAGTAAGTTCGCACAACCAGATATGTTACTACATACTTCCTTACCTCTGTATAATTTCACTCACTCTGGCTGTATCAATCTCTACCTACAAGTAAAGAAAAATAGCCTATTTGTTCTTATCCATGAGTCTTTTTGTGGGCTCAGCATTAGCATTTGCTGACCAGCACTCCGGGCATCCTTACACTAACTAGTTGGAGGCAACTAGAGATATCCCAAACCAGAAACATTACTGTTGTTTCCTAAGGAACACAGTCATTGTTTATTTAATTTAACATTGTTTTATTCCTTAATAGTTTCCTTTCACTTAACTCCTAGCAGTAATGCAGAATAAAATACAGAAGAATGCAGAGGCAGATGATTAAAATACACATATGTATACACTTTTGAGACACACATTCAAATGTATTTTCCATTATCCACAGCAAACAATGAAAGTACTTTATTTTTTTCCTCCAAAACAGGTATTTGTGGTGCCTTTTTTATCAACACTTGGTGAGATAAAGCAATCAGTGCATGAACCAGAAGTGACAGCAATTGTACGATGACAGAAATTGCATTTTAAGGAAATTGATACATTTTCTGAACTCTGCAAGGCAAAATAAACCCTCATGCTCTCAAATAAGCAATGGAAGTGAAGAGGAACACAGCCACGTGCTTTCCAGAAAGTAACTCAATAGTAACCTCGTTTGCTGTTTTGTAAATTTAAGTATGTCAGTTCATCTCTCCTTGCCTCATTTTTCTTATGTGCATATAGGGATGATGAATTATTGAATCTATTCAGACTAGTATGAAATAAAAATGTAAATTATTTTTTCAAGAAAGCCTTTTCCTTCCTGAACTTTCTTTATATAAGAAAGAACTGTTAGCCCAGTGAAATAAAAATAAAATAAAACAAAATATTAAATTCTGCCACTGTATGAATTGAAAAAGAAGTCTAAAATTAAGACCAGTTGGTCCAAACATCCAAGCACTGTGGACAAATTCTCAGATGGAAAACACACTCTGGAATACAGAATTTTTTAAAAATATGAATCAATATTATCAGTCAAAACAACAGTAAATCATGCTTAGAGAATTATGTAGAAGCTGTGAATCCAAAGTACATGAACTTATGGTGCAAAGTGAAGGAGGTAAATATACCGAGTGAGTTCCTGTGTTAGCTCTGGAGAAGCTACAGTTTCCTTGCACCTTGTTCACGGGTTCGAGAAGTCAATCCTTTTCCTCAACTCTGCCACACAAAATAGGAATTTCTCTAAAAAGTTTGAATTTTTCCAGCATGTGATGTTTGCTGAAGGCTAAGTTTCAGTCTCTGACACAAGTTTAAATCCTAAACAGCAGCAATAAAATCAAGACAGGTATAGCTAGAAGTGGGATCTGGTCACTGGGTAAGTTTTGCATTCAGATCCTTCATTATTGCTATGCCATGCTTTCTTTTACTTTTCTTCACATAAATTGTTCTATTAAACCTCTTTTCCTGGCTCAACTTAGTATATTCTGCCTATATGACAGGTGGGTATTTTTGTATAGTTGATTGTCTATTTTTGCTTTGGTTTGCCAGAGATACTCATAGAAAAAGACTGTGGGGACCTTTATAATCCTTTTTCTAAAACATTCATCTTGAAAATGATTGAACTATCTAGCAGAATGCTCACCAGTATTAAATAAATTTATATACTCTGAGAGAAAGAACTATTGTACATTCTTTGTCAACTCATCACATCAAGCTGTTCTGTGTATCTAAAATTATGAGTGTCTGGTGCTTTTTAAGTGTACGTCTACCTGTATCAGCTTATTTTACAAAAACGTATCATGAGAACATAATTGGATCCAGATTTATTATGCAACTGGCATTTTTTTCTTCCTGAGATGGGGGCAAGGGAACTTCTCAGAAAGTGTGCTTTGAAATATCTAAACTGCATCTGAAAGTTTTATGAAGACATAAATAAAGCATACTGGTTCTGCTATGCTATTATTTAAAGGAGAGAAAATTACTTGTGATCTCCAAGGACTAGATTATGTTTCAGGTATGTTTAATTATCATACTTAATTAATTTTTTCTTCCTCTTCTGTAGTCCCAAGCATCTTCTGTTTAAGATAGATCAGAAATATTTTTATTAAATTAATATGTGGTTCTCAGGCAGTCACAGAGGAACGAGATTGTCAAACATCACACCAAGTGTTGAAGAGGTGAGATGAGCAATTTTTTAAGAAACTGTCAGCTGAAAACTGCCCATAGTTTTGTATTCCTCTGACATACAGAAATTTGTTAACTTCCATATTTCTTACGAAAAAAACCCTGAACCTCTAAGTGTTGCACAAAAATGCTGAAAATTGATTGCTAAAAATGCTGAAGATTTTTAACAAAAAGAATTTATAACAGATTTTTTATAAATTTCAAGTTGTTGGGTTTTTTTCTCTTCAATTTTATGAGTTGAACTCATGACTTCTGTATGAGTGTATGCTACTCTCATCATATCTAATCAGCAGACAGGGAAAACATAATATTGAATCATGATCTTATGTGTCACAGGGACCTTTTTGCATGTCCTGTTCTGCATTTTGTGTGAATTTAATTAAATTAGGGGGGTTTTGTGGTGGTGATGGCAGGGTTTTTGACAATTGTATTCCAAGTAACTAAAGTTGAGGCATACTTTTAAATTTCTCTTCAGAAGAGCGAAGAGGCATGCCACTGATTCTTGTGATTTACATAGAAATAATGCATTGATATAGCATAGATCTCCCACTAATAGAAACCACACTTTACTTTTAAAATAAGCTGCCTTTAACACCACCAAGATGTCTTTCAACGTTCTTTATGAAAATAGAGAGTTCTTGGTTTGATAGTCTGAGAAAGGTTTGCAAAAAACGGAAAGGAGNAAGGGAAGGGAAGGGAGGGGAAGGGAGGGGAGGGGAGGGGAGGGGAGGGGAGGGGAGGGGAAGAGAGGACTAAAATTAATTGCAAAGTCCTTGTGCTTTAGGGAGACATTGTTCTCAGAATATTAATATGTAAACTTTATTAAAGTAGAATTTTTAAGTACTTATTGTGCATCAAACTGAAATACTGTGTGAGTTCAGATTTAAAGCAATATAGGCTTGAAAATGGAGCTAATACATCATTTTGTGCAACATTAAACCTCTTAAAACTTGCAAGAATATTTGATGCTATGGCAATTCTAAACAACTTCAGCCTAAACAATTTTTAATCTGTATATGTCACTAACTAATCATTATAAATACATTTCTGATACAGTTAGATTTTTTTTTAAAAGTTCTACAGAGTATCCCAAACCCTGAGTGTACAGATATGGGAGAAATTACTCCAAATTTATTATAATCCTTTTCTTTTTAAAATCTGAAACTTCCATATAAAAGTATTTATTTGAAGGGCAAATAAATCCTACCTGTGTGCATTCATATTTATACAGCTGGTGATTTATTGTCCTGTGTTATCCTTAAATCATATATATTAGGATTAGGAATGACCTGTTGGGTCATCTGACCCATCTTCATACAGCAGTAGGACTGCACTTATAATTTATTTATAGGTTCCCACAGTATTCTTCTCTGTGATATGCCTTGAATGTTTTCAGTGACAGTAGCTGTTTTAGCAGGTTATTCCACTCTCTAATTGATCTTACTGTTACACAGTGATTTTTTTTACTTTTTGGCCTCCATTTTCTCAATTTCAGGCCATTACTACTTCTTTCACCTACTATGAGAAATTAAACTGNTTTTTTTTTTTCTTTTTAGTAATTCCTGGAAGGTACTTATGGATATTTATTTGATCACCTCTTGCTGGTCTTCTCTGTAGGCTGTACAAATTCAGTGTTCTTAACCTCTCTTCATAGGCCATGTTTTCTAAACCTTTCAGCACTTCAGTTGCTTTTATCTCTACCATAATAATGTTATTTTTTACAACACAAAGACCAGAATTATAGTGCTCCAAAAATGCCCTTGGCAATTTTGTGTTATCATTATATAAAGAAAAAATAGATTTGCAATTACTGACATGCATTAAGGCAAGATTTTTAACCCATTTTAAAATTATTAGAAAGTCACCAATTCAAGATTTGCTGATGGCCTACATATATTTTCACCTTATTTTTAATAGGATAGAAATTAAAGCAATGGAGAATAAGTGTCTCGGTTTCAACAATTTTTCACTATTTAACTATTGTTAAAGGTGTTACTGTATAAACTGAGTGGTCTAGTTGTGAACACTTAAGAAAACCAAACAAACAAACAGTAAGAAAAAGCTTTTTGTCTTAATATAGTTCGTTAGATACAGCTTATGTTTCCCTATTCATAACTAACACATAAACCTCCTTATTAATTATGGCTTGTGAGGCCTTTGCATAAAAAGACTACCCAACTTCACTGTAACGTATGGATTATTATGACTTTATATTTGTAACCATCAAACAGCCAGTAACAGTGCTTTTTGTTGCTAATTTGCCTTGCTGATATCAATCCATATGTGGCTGCTTTTTTAAATGCATGCTGTGTTCTGTGGAAACATAGATGCACTTTTTTTCTTTTCCCTATGCTGTTTCTTTTTAAAACACCATTTGAATGTTGGTCAGTGTTCCATTTCCTTCCAGTCACTCAAAGAGTCTGTCTTTCCTGTCACTGTTTGCATCTTAGTCTTTCTACGTTTAACAATTCTTTTTCTGTTATTAGCACTTAGTCCTCTCTGAGGTGCTTAGTCTTGTCTAAAAACACTATCACAGACTGTTTTGATGGGATTTTCATGGGTAATTGGCCTGTCCAGATGAGGATTTAAATTCTCTCTTGCCCTGCTTTTTGTGTATTCATACTAATGCAGGGAGGACATCCACAGTTACAAAACCAAAAAATGAAAACTATTGTAGTACTTTATGGTTCTGATTTTGTCTTCATGTGATGTGAGCAAGAGTCAGTTGTGAAAAAGAATAATATCTGTTGTTTCTCCTGTCTCCAGAAATTTAAATTTGCAGAATAAAATAAAATTTAAAAATTATAGTGAATATAACCTTATATCTTGTAAGGGTAAAATAATCTGCATTGAGCCTTAGTCACTTCTTTAAAGAAAAAATACGAAGTGCATTAAGTTTGTGGTGTCACTTATAAAGTGTTATGCACTCATTTTTGAGGAAAAATGTTTCAGACAATCAACTGAAGCTCATTACAAAATTGTTTAAATAAAATATTAGTGCAAACACAAGTTAGAAAAATCAATAGAAATACAGATTATTTTTTAAACTGAAAACTTAGATCAGAACTTGGAACAGAATACATTACCTCCAAATTTGCCTATCTAAAAAAATATTTTTTCATGGAAAAATCTTTCTGTAATATTTCATATGTTGAAATTCCAAGTTTCTGTTAGAAAAAAAAACAACAGAAAGCAGTCCAGTAAGCACCACACATGCAGTAAATCATAATATCCATCCCAATTCTAGTGAATTGATTCTATACTGTAAGAAACTATGAGAAATACAGTTTTGTCCCTAATTCTACTCTATGCTTCTCAAATCTTCTAAATGTGAGAATAAACCTTGAAATATCTTTCAGTATTGTTCTGATATCTCCCATTAGGTGCAATCTGGTTAGCGGTTTTGAACATTCTCTGAATTTCTATGTGAACATAAAAATATCATATAGCCTTGACATGAAAAATCAGATGTTCATACCCATTCAATTTTTTAGTATGCAATTTCACAAGCAAACGTAAGCCTTGGTGATAGCAATGATTGTTTCCTTTAACAGTAGCCCTTTCTGCTCTCTCAGAAAAATTGAATTACTTTTTTTAGAATACTGTTGCAAAGCTCATCATAACAGAAAATCCATGTAATAGAGGCTAGAAGCTTATATGGCCTGTGTGTAATGGAAGACAGTTCTAGCTATGTTTAACAAAGGGTGTTTTGACATAGTGGAAGAAGAGACTGAAGCTTTGGCTGAAGAGACAGATACATATCTGTATCAGGAAGATCTATTTATAACACTTAATAAAGACAGTAGTTCTAATGCTATCTGACAGCATTTTTATGTGATCACTTCCCCCTAACTACATCTTTATGTAGTTAGCAGTATAAAATTTATGTGACTAAGTATTGTGTGCTGAGAGTGAGGGAAAGGGATGAACAAACATTCTCTATTTTAATCGGTAACTTCTGTTAAGCCTTCTGGAAGCCTGAGATGCAAAACTCAGGATGTACATATACTATGTGCCTCTTGTAATTATTACAATTGCAATTGTTGATCCAATAACTGAACACGAAAATGATTAATTGTGTGTCCAAGTGCAGATTTGCTTCCTCTGTAAGTCCACTTGCCTGATTCCAGTAATAAATTGTATGGGCCACTGAATATGAATTGTCTGCAAAATGCCATAATTTTTATTTGGTCACAGTTTGTATGAGCTATAAATGCCTTAGACAAAGAAAGGCCTGAAGGTGAGTACCTAAGATATCAATAATTTCAGAAGTTTTAAAATATTTTGAATGAGTCCTGTATGGTCATTTTCACAGGGCCAAACAAATGCAATAAGTAACCTCCCCTTGAGTGTTATTCTGCTTGAGTGTTTTTCAGCCAGCTGGCAGTGTGTAGATGAAGCAAAACAGGTGCAAAACAATGCAGCACCAGGCATGTATATACCTTTAAAAGATCTGATGATGTGATCATTTTGGAGAAGTGTAACTGATATGTCCATAGTGTGAATCTGAGGAGTGTAAAATTTCAGCTATGTGTCCAAGGGGAATATTATTTTCCTTTAAAGTAAAGGGTTTTTTGTCATCCATATGAACAAGGACTCTGTCACAGAACTGAGATTTATGTAATTTTCTTGCTTTTATTTTTTTTTTCTGCAGTGCAGACTTAGTTAAAAAATAAAATGATTTTTTTTAAAAAGTCATTGAACATGTGCAATCAAAGGGAAATAATTTTTGAAATTTATTTTTATTTCCTTTTTTATTTTCTCTTTTTTCTCTGAATTTTGAACCTGAAATAACATTAAAACTTACTAAATAAATCTCCTTTTCTCTCTCTGCCATTTGTGGAAAATTCCAAAGGGTATTTTGAATCATTTCCATTAAGTATACACTATAAGTCCTTGTCTGAAAACCATAGAACTTTCGGAAGCCAGTTCTCTCTCATGTACTGATTTTTGATTCCTTATCAGCTCTTTTCATTCTATCAGATCATAGGACTGCAAGAGACCTCCAGGGTCATCAAATTCAGTATTGTGGTATCACAGGCAACAGCATTATACTAACCCTTTCTGAATCATTGAGCTGGATCTTAAAATTAACTAGGCGAGATTTGGGGAGCTTTTTTCCCCCCCAGTTAAGATACAGGAGTAAAAAATGTTTCAGCTTGACAACGGTCTGCTGAATGTTACAGATTTGTGATTTTGACCTAAAATTCTAGCCTAGCCAACAAAAAGGATGCTAGAATGTCTCTGTGTAACTACATTGCAATTTTGCATGGTTAAAGAAGGTGCAAAATAAAACCTCTGAGTGAATAACATAGCAGTAGCAGGTAGCTCAGGACTAATGGTACTGTAACTGTGGCAACCCAAAGCTTAAATTAACTAATAAAAAACACAGTGTCACTGTTGCCTTCCCCTTTTTTAAAATTACTTGATTGATTGCATATGCCAGGTGCTGCAGCTTTCAGTGGATTTTATATAGGTATAATAAGAATGGAAGGATTTTTGCCCATTATACATCTGAATAACAATCACATGGAATCTGGCATCCATTTTATGAAATATTAATGGTATTCTGGAAGTTGGACATTCATTTTACAGGTTCATGTTGAGTAACATTTAATGCACAAAATGCCCCCAAAGCCAACAGGAATGTTTGTGGTATCAGAAGCTACGTAATAGAAACGAAAGTCACAGATCATGTCCATTAACCAAAGTACTCAAGGAAAAAGCAGTGTATGCTCCATTTGTAGCATCTTTTCCTACCTTTCTACCACAAAATACGGCTTACTCGTCAATGGCTGCTCTCTCTCTGAGTTAAGCCTCATTTAATCCAAACCATAGTACTTGCGATTCTCCTGTGTATCAGTCACGTATTTATCCCCTATTTTCTCTTTCTTGCCTAGAGAAATCCACAACCTCAAATGAGATGTCAAGACCTAAAAATACATGAAAATAAGACTGGAAGTGAAAATCACGGTATTATAGGTGAGGAACTATCACAGATATGTCTGATAGGAGCCTGCGTCAGCTGGAGCATTGAGTTGGATTTGTCTAAGCTTATGTATTCCCTAAAGCGGCTTTCACAAAAAAAAAGAGTTTTAGACAAAAAACCCCAGTTTGTATCAGAATGTAAACAAGAGAACTCAACTTTTTAAGGCTAGAAAATTCATTCACTGAGTCAGAAAGAATAGAAATATAAACAATTCATAAGAGAAAATCTAACCTTTCCTCTGAAACCCTTGCAGGAAGGTTTCAGTACGCTCAGTAACTTCAGGGTTCCAATAAGCCTTATACTGCTGCTGTTAGTTCTTACATAGCTTCAGCCTCCTTTGAGATATAGCTGCCTATTCCCTGCTCCTCAGCATCTTGCTATGACAATACCTTCTGTGTCTGCTTCACCCAACCCTATCTTTCAAGTCTGTGACCCAAGGGAAGGACCATCTTCTTCTTGCAAAGGGTTTTATCTAACCCTTTCCTTGTAAAAGATTGTCTTTGTAAAAGACATATATACAAACTGCTCCTAAGAAAATATGGATCCTATTCATATCTGTAGCCAATAAGAAAGGATGAGAAGGGGAGTAAGCTCAGACAACCTCCCCTTCTCATGACGTAGGTGTTTAGCCTTTTGGTCTGCAACTCTGCGTGGGTTATCCACTCTGGCAGTTAGACAAGTAAATAAGCATCCGAATTTCTACTAGAATCATATAGAATTAAAGACAGCGTTCCTGTCTCCTTTGATACATTAATACAGCTGTAAGAGTAGTCACCCAAGCGGGGCAGAGCTCGATTAAACTTTCTTTTGGAGAGAATTTTAGAATTCTTTTTCCTCCAAGGTGAATGCTCTGGAAGAATGCAAAGTTTTTGGTGGATCAGTACTCTCTCTTAAAATCATTCTATTTTCTAGGCTATGAATAAATATTCATTAGGTCAAAGGATACTTGGGAAGTATGCTTCATGGTTTAATTCTCACCAAATGCACACATTGAAGGAGCCACATGAATCCATGGTAATGAAATCATAAAATATTGCAATTGTCACTGTTACCTCCTACTCCATGGGAAAATGTACTACATGTGTGATTATCAGTTTTTGTGGGAAAAATCCTCTGGCTTTCAGTATAAGAGGAATACCCAGTTTTTGTGCAGCAATGGGCCTAGGCAATCCTGGTCACGCCTTGAGACAGAAAGATTCCTGGGAACTTTCTGAAAGGTAGCAGTATAGCCTATTGGTATAATTGTAGGTGGTTGAAAAACTCTGTTTCTTTAACAGAAGCATCTACAAAAACAGTTTTGTGATACTTATGTTTCTGTGTTCTTTCATGGATCTCGCCTAGATATGGTTACCTGAATTATCATACCTTTTCATATCAACCAGGTCTGTGCTTGTGCTCTTTGTTTCAGGTGTATGGGGTCTTTTTGTTTCATTTTTGTCTCCCTCATGCAACAAGTCTTTAATAATAAAGTTAATAACTCCAGAATTAGTGCATGAATGTTATGATTCTGGCTCTAGATATTGAGATGGAAAGAAAAGTAACTTTGCCTTATCAAACAATGTCTGAGAGATATGCATGAGTGGGGACTTTCAGATCAGAGTTATCCTGAAATTAAAGGAAAACAACTGCTGTTAATCCTGTAAGAGAAGAATGTTGTAGCATAAATCATCAATAAAATATTGTCTAAGTGTGCTGCTGGTATTAATGTTACTTCTGATTGGCATCGTCAGTACTCTTTTTGTCTTAATCTGTGTATTCTTGCCATTCTAAGAAAAGGCCAAATGAGAAGAATTTTATTTCTTATGAGTCTTGTCTCATGAATCAACCAGCAGTATGAAATTCTAGTTCCAGACAGTGTCTGTGTCCATACACTCTGGGATTTGTGAGTTACTAATGTATAATCTGTCCAAGATCCACACCTTCTATATGCTTCAAAAGAGAGAGAGCTCAGTAACAGGGGGTTTAAAAGGTTTGTATGTTTTTAAATGTACAAAGCATGTTATTAATAAAGGCTTCTGCTCTTTCTTATATACTTTTTCTTATTTTTGCTTCAATCAGTGATTCCTAGAGTTCTCTGTTCAAGTTTTCCTTAGATACACAGACATTTTAGGATAGATAATTACTTCGCTTTGCTTTTTTTTTACTCTGAAAGGAAAAGACCAGGAGAATATGCGGCTGGCATGCTATAGTCTTGGGAAACTGTCATCTAGTGTTGTTCAAGGCTAGATTATAGTTTAAGGCTTCTGAACAGATTAGGGAGGGTAAAGAAGGTGTGTGTGTACTCAATTCAGTGGCAAGACCAGGAAATTGAACAATAGATAAATGACTATGCTTCCATCAACTCAAAATCAAACTTTTTCCATAATTTTCACTGAAGCAAAGTACTTGGTTTTAAGTAAGACATACTTAAATTTGATTTAAGATTAAATCAGCTCTAATTTTGTGTAATTGTTAAGTCATAGAAAATGTAGAAGCTAAATGTGTGTTTCAAAGGAAGACTTACTTGTCAATCAAAAGCTAAAAGAAGGTAGATTTCCTCCTCGCTAAGTCCCTGAAATCAATGGTGAGGGCAATCATTTGTAGCACAGGAGACAGTTAAAAAAACTAACCTCTTTGTAATTTAGAGAGGGATTTGAACAAAAGCCTCCCTGCCACTGAAAAGAGAGTGTCTTATCTAGACTGTCCCCTACCCAACAAATGTTGTTTTGTCCATCCACCACTATGTTTTCTTTCACAAATAAGCTGACCGTCTGTGGCCAGTTGTCTGATGACAGCATTGTCTGTGCTTTGCCAAGTAGAAACTAAATGTTACAGCCATTAGGGACAATTATCTTTACTTCCTCTATGAATGTGTCATAGTCTTATCAATTCTTTCTAAGTTATATTTCTAGATAAATAAACCAAGAAGATCTATTACCAATTATCCATGTTATTGTCTGTTAGAATTAAAAAAATTCTAAGTTGGTCCTGTACCCAGGGAGCCCATCCCCCAGGAATGGATGAGATGCGCACACCAGGTGACAGCTTCAATTAAACTGTGCATCCCGTGTGCTCAACACACTGCCGTCCCTTATCTGAGGACAGAGTGGACCTGTGCTCCATGAGGTCTCTGAAAGTACAACACCCTGCTTCTCCATGCACACAGGTGCAAATTAATTGCCATACTGGAATATCCCAAATATAGTCCTACTGGAAATGATACAGCAAATTTTTTCTGGCTGTGTAGTACCTTACAAATTTTACATTGGTTTCTCACAAATAAGGAATATGTGAGAATCTGTGGCTCTGCACTCACTTCTTTAGATAAAACCCCATTCATTCTTTCCTTCCAGGCTAACATCCACTGTGGAGTCTCTTAGGATGCAGCTACTTTTGAGAGTATTTTTCATGGTATTTTCTGCTATTTTTCATTCTTAAGGTTCTAATTTCAGTATTATGTCTTCTCTTTTTTTTTTTTTTTTCTTCTCCTGATCCTGTATATTCCAAATAAAGATAACATATAGTAAAGGACAAACCAGACAGGTCTGTCTATTTTTTGTGATTATACATTTCGTCCTGCAAAAAACTTGATAGTGAGGAATGAAGGTTAAGCTGGGGTATTTCTCAAAATCTGTGCTAGCTCCTCCCGGACCAGACTTTGCCAATCTATAGAAAAAGTATTTGGAAGTTTCTGTTTTAATGGTTTAGAAAATTTATAAGCATTTATTGAAAAGCTTTAGGATGATTCATATATGTCTCCTGCTTATTTAAATGTGAGTTTGGAGAAATCTGAGTTACTTTTTATCTGGTCTAAATCCCCAGAATTCTCAAAATTAACAGGAATGATAAACAAAACTATAGCTTAGAGTATCTCAAGGAAAAGTGATATTTGCCTTAATTTAATAAAAAACCATGACATTAATCTAAAACATATCAAACAGTTCATGACATTACCATATATCTATGCTGTCTAATACTGCACAGACAATGGTGTTTGACTTAACTAGTATTGTCAGTATTTTAGTGAATTTTGTATTCATAAAATTACTTTATTGCAATTTTGAAATGTTTTAATAAACGCCACAAAAGGAAAAATAGCTATATTTATGCATAATGGTCAAACTCCTCCAAACTATTTCCACGCCAAGTGGTAAGTGGTCACCTGTTAGCTTAACTAGTTATAATCATGTTTTGTCTAGCTAAAAATAATTAAGCATAATGGTTTAAAAAAAAAAAAAAGTTTTGTTATGATAGACGCAAAATATATAATTTATATATGATATATGCAAAATATTACAAGTGACTGAAAAATGCATTAATTCTATTGAATGCTAAATATAAAACAAATGTGGTGTGACTGATCATCTGCAACTTGATTGAACTGGGATCTGTTGATTCATATCTTATTAGTATGCTATGCATGAAAAGAACTAGCTGGGTACATTTGTTTATTTGTCAAAGAAGCTTAAACATGCACATAGTAAAATGGATAGGCTTCATGAACACCTGTTTGTTTGCTAAACAGAATAATTAAGAACCCATAGGCTGCCAAATGATTATATTTAGGCCTACCTTTCTTAAGAAACAATATGTCGGTGCTTTTTTTTCTTTTTCCCCCATTTGGATTATGTGGATGTAATCTACACTAAAAGCTGATATTTTAGACAAAGTATTATTAGGTTTTGTGAAGGAAAACATGTCATCATAATAGGATGAGACAGAACTAATTTAATAACTGGACCTTGTTTCTGATATTTGTGATTTTATATTTTTGTAATCCTGATTATATATTTTTAATAGCTGGGTTTTCACATGCACTGTCTCAGATCTAAATACATACATCCTGGGTTTTTTGTGGAAGTGTATTTATGCCTCCCCTCAGTCATCACTGTCTGCATCTGAACAGTGGACTTTCAGCTTCATGGCATAAATCTCTTCCACTAGAGCTACACTGTTATAATTATCACAGATGGCAACAGAAATAAGTGGTTATCTCAGTGGACCAGGTGCTTGAGAAAGATACATAGCACAATACACCAGTGGATTTTGCATTTATGAGTAAACACATTTCACAAAGAACAGAGACAACTACTAAAATGAAGGACTCCCTTTCTTGAAGGCACTGTGTCTCACTGATTGAGAGGTGAATTATGGATCCACCACATTACTGATTACATCAGCCTCTATTTTAAGGGCAAGAAGTTATGGCTTATAAAGGCAATGAAATGTACAATGCACAAAAATTACCTGAAAAATGTTATCCTTAATTTTGGTCCTTTAATGCTGAAAGCTTTTAAATTAGTTGTTGATTGTCATTGCTTGATAGGTTTATTCCTTTCCTCCAGCTACACCCCGTCAACTTATAACAAAGCACATGTATAAAGGATCCAGACATGTTTGTATTGACATAGTTATTTCAGAATCCTGTTATTCTGTGAAGCATCCTCCTTGTTTCTCTGCTAAGACTCTGTCTGAATTTACTTTTGTCAATTTTCTGTTGGGACTACTGCTATATTTTTATCAATTATTTTCTTTGTCTCAGCCAAAGACATCCAGATATTCTGGTTTCACTAATTTTTTTCTGAACTTTGTCACAGATTACAGGATTAATACTTCATTTTATTGCAGAAACTTTAAATTAGTTAAATATTCATGAGAGGGTACACATTTGAGAAGAACCAACTCTGACAGTGCAAAAGTTAAAACACCTCAGGCCAGAACATAAACCAGCATAACTGATCATAGATTTAATTAAGAAGATGGAGATGTACTATTTTATGACACCTAAGAATCTTATTTTCTGACTTTTGATTTTCAGCCTTTTACCTGTGGAGCAGGTATTTCACTTCAGCCCGTGGAGATGACCATGGTGGAGCAGATATCCACACTGCAACCTGTGGAGAACCCCATACCTGAGCAAGTAGATTTGCTCTGAAGGAAGCTGCAGCCAGTGGAAAGAAGCAGCAGAGATAAACAATCATGGACTGACTATAAACCTCTATTTCCCACCCCATTATGCTAGTGGGTAGGCAAGGCAGGAGGTAGAGGAGATGGAACGAGAAGTTGAGCCTGGGAAGAAGGTGGGGGGTCATGGAGAGAAAGTATTTTAGTTTTTTGTCTTTGTTTATCACCATCCAACTCAAACTGGGAATACACTGAGTTAATTTTCCCCAAGTCAATTTTGCCTGTCATGGTAATTAGTGAGTGAA
The DNA here is from genome assembly GCA_013399365.1 of Pampusana beccarii. Classification (NCBI taxonomy): domain Eukaryota; kingdom Metazoa; phylum Chordata; class Aves; order Columbiformes; family Columbidae; genus Pampusana; species Pampusana beccarii. Next base: position 199,873 of record VWYH01004360.1, on the reverse strand, counting down.
GTCCCTGTCTACATCTTGACCCACAAGCTTTTCCATCTTATTTTCTCCAATATATTTTCTTCTCCTGTTGAGAAGGATGAGTGGAAAGCCACTTGGTGGGCATCCATCCCCTAGCCAGGGTCAACACACCAGAGTTCTTACATGCAGTGTCCTCTAGATCCCAGTATGTTATTTCTATTATGTGTTTCAAATTAAGAAAAGGTTTTATTCAAGGAACACTTGAAAATTAGCAAAATGCAGTAGATTAACCTCATAGTAATTCAATATGTTAACTGTTACAATTGGTTATCCGTAACTAGAGAGAGTAAGATTTACCTAAATTAAATCTTAAAGGAAAAAATAGCTAGATAGAGTTCAAATGCTTATTATTTGTCTAGGAAGAAAGTAGAAATAGTTAAGAGAGAAAGAGGAAGGGAGGAAGGGAGGAAAGAAGGAAGGAAAAGAAAAAAGAAAAAAAGGAAAAAGAAAAAAGGAAAAAGAAAAAAGGAAAAAGAAAAAAGGAAAAAGAAAAAAGGAAAAAGAAAAAAGGAAAAAGAAAAAAGGAAAAAGAAAAAAGGAAAAAGAAAAAAGGAAAAAGAAAAAAGGAAAAAGAAAAAAGGAAAAAGAAAAAAGGAAAAAGAAAAAAGGAAAAAGAAAAAAGGAAAAAGAAAAAAGGAAAAAGAAAAAAGGAAAAAGAAAAAAGGAAAAAGAAAAAAGGAAAAAGAAAAAAGGAAAAAGAAAAAAGGAAAAAGAAAAAAGGAAAAAGAAAAAAGGAAAAAGAAAAAAGGAAAAAGAAAAAAGGAAAAAGAAAAAAGGAAAAAGAAAAAAGGAAAAAGAAAAAAGGAGAAAAGAAAAGAAAAAAAAAAAAAAACCAATCAAACAAAACCCCAAGAAAATAACAACCACAAAACCAAGCAAAACCAAAACAAAAACCAACAAAAAAAAAAAAGCTCCGAGAAAATATGTAAGTCCAACAAAAGACTCTTCAGTCCAATTAAGTTCAGATATATCAAGACATTTTCTGGTATCCAGGAGTTAATTACTGTCAGATTTGCTTATATACTGCAAGGAAACTGTTAATTTAGGGGCAGGAAAGTGAGACTTTCTGTTATCTGCACTTCAAGGATAGCTGCTTTCATGATATTGGTAACTATTTGTGTGCAAATGAATAAAAACAACAACAAAAAAAGTTAACACCAACAACGAAACAAAGAAATGAACCAAGAGAAATAAAACAGTTATCATGCAATAAGGGGCAAAAACCTGTAAAACATGATACTACATGCTTAGGTAGTAAGTGCTGCTTCACATTCAGCATAATCAATGCAACCATGAAATGTATAGAAAATGAAAAGCACAAAGACTGTCTCTTAGGATTTATAAATGCATAGTATTGTTCTATTTTTTCTTTTTTTTTATCATTACAGCTATAAAATTATGTACGTAAACTATGTCTATATGGACAGTCTTTTAATCATGTCCTCCAACAAATCATTGCTAACATGATGCTTAAATTCATTTACCTTTGGCTCCTCTGGTCCATTGCCAGTAAAATCAATTTTGGAATTTTATTCTGATTTCCCATTAAAAGATACATTTTTTTCCTCTTCACAAGAACCCTTGCTGCTACTAAACCACTTTTGCTTCAAAGAAACAAATAAAATGACCATTACTTAAGTTAAAATGATGGAATAACATCTCAACAATCAGAAACAAAACCTTGATAAATTCCAACTGAACAAGAAAAATGTTTTTGTATCTGTGAAGTAGAATCCAAAGGCATAGGGCCAAATACGTCTCTGAGGGCTTCTTTATAATGAGATAAAGAATCAGAACAATGATTACTGTAATTCAGATGAAAATACCTTCCAGGATTCCAGGAAGTTTACATAAACTGCATTAGCAGTAGCTATTAACATTCAAAATGCAACCATCCACTGTTCAGTGCCATCATAATTGACCTCACTCAAAACTCTTAGAAAAATCAAGAAGACACTCTGCAAGTGCTTAATGGCTATCCTGTTCTCATTCAGCTTTAACAGACACTGGAACAACAGCATTCTGTCTTCTTGTCTTTGCAGCATAACCAAATACAATATTTTGGAGTCTGAAAGTCTAAAAGCGTCCTAGAGGAAGAGTCTATCAATATCCATTACCTTATCAGTATGTGCACCTGATATGGACAGCATGACATGGTTCACTTTCATTTTCTTTTTCTCTATCTCTCTTTACCATATGTTAACAAGTTCTGCTTCAGTACAGCAAGACAACATAGCATAAATTGTCAGGTTTTGATGTGATTTGAACCACTGGTATTGGTCTGCAGATAACTTTTTTTTTAGGTGCATGTGCTTGAAGATAGCCAGTTATAATTTCAGGTAGCAGTTTGCTACTGAAAGAGGACAACAAGCAACATCTCTAGGTTATCACACTTTGGAATTTTTACTGCAGGGGAAAATAATCATGAAGATCCAATTACACACAAGTCTCAGTAAATTTCTATTTTCTGAGAGGGTGGATTTCCTGTTTCTTCAATATAACTTCCGAATGCTGCAGGAGAAAAAAAAAAAAGAAAAAAAAAAAAAGAGTGCTATTGAATAAGGAAATTGCTGAGATCTATAGAAATACACCAAATTGAATGTATGTAAGTGATCAGTGTTACTTGCAATTTACTTTTTGCAACAGAGTGATATAGCCAATCAATGGTAAAAAACTATACCTATAATACAAAACATAATATTATATCATCAACCCTCAGTTAAAAGCCTGGGGTTTTTTTCTTTTCTTTATAAAAAGTAACTCTTTTTTTTGAACTATTCTGAAACACAACCAGCTTTGGATATAACTAGTGGTTCCCACTTTTTTCAAGACATTTCTTCCAAAAGACAAATTTCATTAATGCTGAAAATAAAATGAAGGACATCTCTTACAGCACTTCCACAATCTCTCCTTTCCATTTTAAACTCTTTCTCCGCGTATGTTACAAAACCAACCCAAACCACTGCATTTCATTGCTGTTGGGCATTAAGTATTGCTATAGATCTTTTCCTCCAATCCAGACAAAACTACTGAAACCAAAAGAGGCCTCACCGTTGCTTAAATACTATAACCCAAAAGGAAGAAAAAAGCCCACTCAGCAAAAATAACCAGAAAAATCCACAGGTAGTACAGGGTTGCTTAATCCATCAGTCTCAGTGCTGTGATGACAAAAGTTTTTCTGACAATTTTTTTTTAAACTGATGGCTTGGCTGAAAGTGGATTTTAAGTAATAGTCTCTGAGAACATACAGGGAAGAATTGAAAGAATAAAGAAAAAAAATAACAACGGATTTTCGTGGATTTAAAAAAATCCATCTTTGCTATTACCCATAAAGAGGTTAACCACTCCCTACCTGGTCACCTAGAAGCTGTAAATCAGCAGTACTATTAGCATACAATACTCTCTTAAGTAATTAGCGGACAGATAAAGAAAGAATCTACCTCTCATCTTTGTCCATCTTACATCATTGCAAATCTCACTGTACTGTTTTATTTCAAGGACCAAGACTAATAAATATATTTCTCTACCTGACTTTCTTCATACCTGCGATCTTCTCCAGTATGTGTTATTCAAGGTATGAGTTAGTATTATCAGACCTCACTGATTAGGAATTGTAGGCAAAATACTTTGTTATTCCATCCTTCGTTTCTTATTGAATAAACAAGGATATGTTGGAAGAGAGACATGTTGTTTATGCCTGTGTATTGTTTAGCTTTACAAATTCTGAATACAATCCAAAGACCAGCTGCAAAATAAGTCCTATTTGTTATCCGTCATTGGTCATTATTCTAGGTATAAAATTACTACAAGCCGCCCTTTAGCCCTGGGTGGTAGTTAAACAGTAAACAGCCACTCTCTCTTCCTTTCCTTCCCCAGTGGAAAGGAAGGGAAAAGGAGGAAAGACACGTGGGTTGAAACAGAAACAGATTTAATCAAGCAATAATTAAAAAATGGGTGATAAAGGGCAATACTCAGCCACTGGAACATGCAGTCCTAACAATGAAAGCAGCAATACTCAGCTGCTGGAACGTGTGCTCCCAACAATGAACACCCAAGGATGGGCAATGCGAGTACAGCAAGTTCTGTAAAACCATGGAGATCAACAGCAGGGCATAGGGAAGCTGTGGGAGAGGGACCCTTGGTGGACAGTAGCAACCAAAGAAGAAGGACATCCCCAGCAACCTCCTGCTTATATGGAGCATGATGTTCATGGTATGGAATACTTCTGTTGGCCAGCTTGAGTCAGCTGTCTTGGATCTGCTCCTCCTAGCTCCTGTCTTGCACTTTGAGCTGGGCAGTGGGAATGTTTTTCATCCCCTTGGTAACAGACAAGGTATCAATGAGTTCTTAGATTCTTTTCATACCAAATCCCAAACAACCAAAAGTTACTGAAACAAGACACTAATTTTATCCCAGGGTGAAAAGCATCTAATTGCATGAAGAAAGTTAACTTGATTTCAGTCAAACCCTCACCCTACAGAACAAAAAGAGTAATGCTCACTACAAAAAAAACCCTGACTAATTTCAAGCTAATCTCACTGTAAGAGCTACTGAATGTAAATACAGATATAAACAGAAATACAAATGCATGTTTTTGTTTCTCAGTATGTTTTCTATATCTTGCCTTCTTTCTACTAAATTTTCTTTCTTTCAAGATGCTCTGCTCTCACCCCCTCACTGGCTGAGGTAGAGTCCATTTTTCTATATAGGCTTTCTTGGTTTGATTGCTCTGATCTTTACACCTGTCTGGGATTGTTGCCTTTCCTCTCAGAGTCATTGCAGAGCATGCTTAGACAGCACGTTCTGTCTATGAGCCTTTTCCCATAAACTCCAATCTCTAATGGCAACTAGTACCTTCTCAAGCATAAGACGAAGAAATGATTGTAAGTGAGGGAACAGTATTTTACTCCTCCCTGGGGCATGATTACTATGATTAGCTAGGTCTGCTCAAATGTTCAAGTGCTTGGTGCATCTGTTGCCTGAATTAAAAAAAAAAAAATAAATAAAGCAACACAGAAAGCTATTCAACCCTGTCTGCCCCTTGGCAAAGCAGCAAAAATTGCGAACAGCTGTGTAAATGTCAACCTGAGGTGTGAAGGTGTCTCGTTGTCTACTCACATACCACTACATGAGGCTTGAAATCAGGTGTAGAAAAGAATTTTTATAACGAAGTGTGTGTAGGGGGGAGTGTGTATGGTGTGTGCATGTGCTTCTATCTCTGTTTGAGATGATGTGTAAAGTAATACTTTGTAAAGTAGACTTGCTAGGTGTTCTGTAAACATTGACTGACAAGATAGAGCTACAGCCAACATTAGGTTTAAAAGGCTGAAGGATCTATATAACAACTGGGTTGTCTGTTAATAGATAATATTGAATTGGTTTTCTTTAATATTGGAAACAGAAAGATAATATGTCTAAACATGGACTTATACTAATATATTTTGGCCTAAATACATAAATTACATTACTCTATATAATACATAAAGGACCAGCAGCAATTAGTGCTGATACCAATAATCAATGGCATGAAATTTAACAAGTACAAATGCTGGATTCTGCACCTAGGATAGAGTAACACTGGACAAAAGTACAAATCCATAGAAGAGTGGCTGGAGAGTGGTTCTGCAGAAGGGATCTGGGGATGCTGGTCAACAGCAGCTCAGTATGAGTCAGCAGTGTGTGCCCTGGCAGCCAAGAGGGCAACTGACATCATGGGGTGCATCAAACACAGCATCACCAGCTGGGCAAAAGAGGTAATTGTCCCACTGTATTCAATGTTAGTGCGGCCTCACCTTGAATACCATGTGTAGTTCTGGGCCTCACAATTTAAGAAAGTTGATAAGGTATCTGAATGCAACAAAAATGCCAAATCATAAATGCCCTTATCTTGTTGTCCCAATGCACTTAATTAGGCACATAAAAAATGCAAATGAAAATTTTATTTTTGGAAAAAGGCGACACAAGTCCATTATGTTGTGATTATCTAGGTTCCAAAATATAGAGAACATTTTTCAAAGAGTTTCAAGTATGTTCATTTCAAGCAGCACAGAATTGCTTTTCTTTTTATCATATTCAATTCTGACAGCATCTTAATATCAGCCCTTTACCCCTGAGATCAAGCTTTTTCTTCTGAATGATTCTCAGTTACTAATTTGGTCAAGGTTAGAAACCAGCTTGGCCCCTTTGGCACAAATGAAGAATAAATTAAGGCCGAAAGCTGAAAATTGCTGCTATTTCTAAAACAAGCTTTGATGAAGAAAAAATCATAATTGTATTTTAAATGAGTTTAATCATGGTTAAATAATGCTGGACCACCAGAATATTTGTTTAATTGAATAGAGACATAAAATGTAGCAGAGGTAATTTGTCAGGCTAAAGAAATTTAGGTGTGATTCAATTTTCTTCACACACAAAAAAGTCTACCCTACATCATCTGCAGAGAATGTTAAGCATATTATTTAACCTCTTGGCATTACTGTTATCTGTATTATCATGTGAACTAAATCAATAAAATGTGCCGTTTAGGAAGAAGTTGGAATCTGCAAGAATGATAATTCTTATTTTTGTCTTTCATGGGTACCACACTACCCAAAAGTAAAATTTTCTTTCATGTGTTAGATTACTACTGAATTTATTTAAACAAAGTCCAACCTTTGCAAAGTATGAAAGTCACAGTGATGGAATCTAAAACTAAAATCATTGAAAGAAGTTTAGAAAGAAATTTGAAACCCCACATTTTTAATAGAATAAAACTGGATTTTCCTTCTAACCTCGTCTGAAAAGATGATCAAAGTGTTTCTGAATTCTAAATGGGTTCTCACTCTCTAAAATTTCTCCAAAAAGGTCATACACAGTGCTAAAAGCTATCAGTAACAGAAAGATTTAAAAACCAAATGGCACTGAACCTAAATTCTTCAGACCTAGAAGTAGCCCTTCCTAGTTATGGCTGAAACATTTTCCTAAAATGAAGTGAAGAAGGTTGTACTATAAGACTAACAACTTCAGATTATGGTGCTGTCAATCTGAAACCTCATGAGAAACACACAGCCACTCAAAACCAAACTCAGGGCTGTATTTTGTTCTCTAACAAATTTCAATAGTAATTTTATTCCTCTTTTCTTTCACAGTTCCTTTGCCTCATGAAAACATAGGGCCTAAGCAATGTAGAAGCACTTCTTTAAGTATTCTTGGCTTACCAATGTATGCCCAGAAATGTGTAAGGGAAGAAAAAGAAGCAAACCATTATATGTACATGACTGTAAATATGTAATAGGGGTTAGCTTCTTCCCTTTTTGGAGAGACTTCAATCTAAGATTTTCCTTAATTAGCTCTATCCCAGCTTCATCAGCTCAGTACAGTCAATACTGTGCCAAAAGGTAACTAAATTACTTTTTGATCATTAAAAAAGGAGTAGCAATATAAGCCATGTTTTTCAATGAAAAGTGCATGATTATGTGACTTCTCACTTAGAAGGTTTATCACAGATTCCAGACAAAAGCAGTTTTCATTAATCTTATTTCTTTATACTCTTTAATCCATCTCAGCTTAAGAGTAGGTATACTGATCCAGCAGCAGGATGCCACCTATACTTTTGATATTTTTATAGTCCCCTCAGTAGTTCTGCAAAATATACGATACAGAATTATTTTAATTCCAGAGTCATTCATACAAAGATTTTCCTCTTTTGATCAATACAAAATTTTGAAATCCGTATAGCTACTTTAAATCTATGTGGACATAATAAAGAATATAATTTGGCCCATTGTCTGGACACATTTTGTGCTTTTTATAATGTGTAGTAAAAGTATCTTAGTACCCCATGGACATCCTAAACAGACAAATCAAGAATTCTACTAAATATATTAGATGAGAAGGATGACTAGAAGTGGAAAACGTTGAACATATAATAAATGTTAGACTTGTCTATTGTATTGGTTTACTCCTAATTTTAGTGCTAAAATAGGCAATGCTTCTAGTGACTAATAAACATCTTCAGAAACAAACAAAAAAACAAAACCAAAAAAAGACCTGAAAAATACACAGATAAAAGATGAGACAAAAGAATGCCATGCATGGTTTAAAAATTGTACTTTGTTTTCATTATTTAAAGGACTATGAAGATAAGGATTTCTGTCTGAAAGACCAGAAGGTGGTGTTATGTAAAGGAATGAAGTCTTGGGCTTAGGGAGAAAACTACAACATGACACCAAAGTGCTTTTAAAAGGATTTGAATATTTAAGTAATGACTGACTTATATTGGTCATAGAAGGAGAAAGCCTTCAGAGCAGAGGACAAGGAATTACAGATGGGGAAAGGTGAACTAGAGCCAAAAGAGGGAGTAGTCAAAGTATTAAGAGGAAAGGAGTGAAGTACATGACAGACATATCAGTTCCCTTTTTATGACTCAGTTATTTCCTGAATGACTACTCCTTCCTGAAAATGCAAATGAAATTGAAAGGCTAGATTTTGGGGATGTTCTAAAAGGAAAATGGCAGGATTTTGTAACAGCCTGAATGTGAGAGATAAAGGACAGAAAAGTGTCTACTATAATAATAAGTTACCTGTTTACGGAATGAGAGAGATTACAGGCTTATGTGGAATGATGGGAAAGGATGCCAAGGTGAGGACACATGCAAAATAGTTATTATTTGCTTCCATACCTCTAGAAGCTCTACATTTCTGCTACAGAGACATGAGAAATCCACAGTGGTTTTCAGAAACGAAATTTAAGTTGTATCAAGCATTGAACAAAGACAAAATTTAAGGTGAGATAAGGTCCAAAATTTACATATAGACATCGTATTTTGGCTGTCAATGTGTAAAGTGTCTTACACAAGAACAGGAGGGATTAAAATGACTGATCATAGATATTAATAGATGTCAGACAACTTTCTTCAATTACAATGTCCTAATTAAAGAAACTTAAATGTGTTTAAAAATTAACAATGGTGAAACAGTGGAAGAATAGTGCCGCTATTTTGAAAATCATGCATGTAGAATCCTTTTTATTCTCTGATTTCAGGTTCATAATTTTTACCCTTTCCATGTAACAAATGTAGCCAAACCATATTGGTGATCACAGGAGCGGACTCTGGATCTTAGAAGGGGAAAAAGGTGCTTCCAGAAGTGTACCATCATCTGCATTCCATTATAAGCCTAATCTCAATTGCAGTTTATCAGATCAGTTATCCTAGAGCGGGGGTGTCAGATCCATTTTCACCAGGGGCCACATCAGCCTCGTTACATTTATACAGTTCTAAAATCACATTTGGCCCTTTGAAGGCAACCGCGAGGCTGATGTGGCCCCCGGTGAGAATGAGTTTGACACCCCTGTCCTAGACAATGGAAAAATTCCATACTTCTTCTTTAAGGTGTGTTATTTATTTATTTATTTATTTATTTATTTATTTATTTATTTATAATTTAGCCTTTTACAGTTCCTGTTCTCTGTTGTTAAATGAATCAAGTCAGATTTAATTCTACTGAGACTGCAGAACTAGTGTCATCACCCTATAAGCTGTTAAATCCCTCTGAAACCTTCATTCTGCAAAATGTGTACTGGGTTTTGATCAAAGTTGTCATCTTGCCTACTGTAAATTATTATGCATGTATGGTATTTCAACGCATGTGTAAAACCAGCCTTGCAGGGAGAGGGAAACTACACTGAAGCCTGTATGGAAGATGATCATCAATCCCGTGTTTTCCAGCCTCCTACCAAACAAGAACTGTTGAAACTCTAGGGGAATATTAATTCATTTTGACACTTCATTAAGGACATTGATCACCTTTCAAGTTAGTTTTTGTTTGTAAAGACAGTTCAGAATATAGAATAAATAGAATTTTAATCAAGTATACAATTGACCTTGAAGTAAACAAAAATGTATTTCTGGCTGATTTTCACATCAGAGTAAGTCTTTATCATAACACCAGAAAATACTTGTGTCAAAATTTGCATTTTATTTAGGGAAAAAAGTTTTATGCTTCATTGCAATTCATTCATACTGTTATCCTTAGTTTGAGAATATTGACTCAAAAGACTCCACTAGCTAGAAAAAGTTTTATTTCTGTAGTATTTGTGGTTTCTGTTGGAGATCACTGTTTGCTTTATATGTTAAGCCTGTTTGAACTTGCTCTTTCAATTCACTGCTGTAAATGTACCCAGGCAAAAATGAGTTAAGAGTGTCACTAAACACAAAATGTGGGTTTGAAGGAGCAGGCCAAAGTAGTCCTGTGCCTTATTTTATGGCTCCAGTTCTTTAAAATGCCACCTCAAGTCCTGGATGTAGTTTATCTTCCACTGAAATCACTACAGCATTTTCCTATAGTTTACCCAAACAGTGAATTTGTCCAGGCCTTACTTTTGATTGCTGTGTTTGGACTGTTTCTGATACATAAGATACAGCAAAGATAAATTCACTGGTAGAGAGACTGTCCCTTTTCTTTTGACAGTAGAACTTCTGCTTTGTTTCTTGATGACTGTAAATCTACATATGTTTCTATAAATCTGCACAGAAGTCAATGACATTCATATGCTTGTGTACGCATATGCATTTTTTTACACAAATATATTTGTACAGCAATTAAGTACTTGCATATCTATATGCACACATATATAAAGAAAACTGATTTTTTTTAGAAAATGAGTTCAGAAATACATATATTTTTAGGGTATTATTCGTAAGTTCAATTTTTGATTATCTGGAATGAGAATTTCCATTCAAAAAAGAAAGAAAATACTGTGCCCATTTTTGCATTTTGAACTAGAGTAGAAGGCCAAAGTTACCATCAAAGAGCAGTAAGTTCTCATCATTGAGGAGGATTAGAAGAGTTTTGTTCTGGTTTTGGTTTTGGGGTGTTTTTTTTTATCTTTTTTATATATTTGTTGTTTTAATTCGTTTGGCATTTATGCAATACTACGCATATAACCTCAATAGTTATTTTATATTTCAGTAATACTAAGAGAAATGGAGCACTACTAGATAAGAAATGGCTAAAACTCTCAAAACGAATTTGCGTTTACTGACAAATTTATTAAAAATCATGATATCCCCATAAAATATTTCAAATTTCAAAACATTCTGTTTAATATTTTGGGGAGGTTCTGTTATATGCCAAGAAATGGACAATCTAATTAGGTAATATTACAATAAAATAAACTTAAGCAAAATCAGTTTCACTTAATAATATGAAGATTCTCAGTTGAAGGTGCATTAGTTTTAGATCAAACTTGCAAGGAATTTTTTTCTTTAACACATATGCTTTTGGATGTTTTTAATAACTATGTTTACATTTATTAATTATAATATGTTATATGAAGTTTTTCCCAACTTCGAGTAGTAACTTCTGATCTATGTCTTGGTATCCCTCCCTCATTGGAAGTCATGCTTACATCTAATTTTCGTGTGTAAGTTTAAATCCAATGAAAAATGTTGCTGTTTGGTGTGTTAATTTCCTGTAGTAAACACTACCTTGAAGAACCTCATAAAATGAAACAGAAAATTTTAAATTGAAGGAAGCAAGAAAGAAACTGTGAGACAAATTTATGCCTTTTGGCAAGAATTTTTGCTGCTTAGTGTCAGGGCACAGCACAGACCAGACATCAGGCATGGGCATGGGCCTGGTCAAAGGTTGGTCGGGGATATGATCCTGCTGGTGGGGTAAGGATCAGGCCTGGTAAGCAGAAACAGGGTTGGACCTGACATAAGGGTTGCTGGGCAGGGCCATGGGGATGGATGGGAGAAGGCTGGGCAGAACCAGCAAGGGCTGTCAGTTCTTTCAGGGCCATTAAGTCTTTTTTATAATAATAATTTGAGATTAAAAAATTATAACAATATTGCAAATTTCATTAATTTTGGAAAGTTTCCTCCCACTGTATCTAACTTGATTCTCCTTATAAGCCTGAATGTTGATAATTGCATGAGCATACTATAATTTAGCCTGTAAAACTGTCATAGTAGACAAAATCTGCTGTAGTTTTAACCTCTAAAAAATTAGAAGCAAGCTATACATAATTCACTTAGGTAGAGCTTTCTATAGCAGACCTTTTCTATAGCAGATAAGATTTTTTTTTTTCCTCTAGATTCTACTCATGCCTCCTGTGTCTGCTTAAGTAACATAGAATATCTCAACAGCTTCCTTTCTTAGTGTTTCAACATATCTTGGTTTATTTCAGTTAAAAACAGGAAGCCCAGGGTTGTGGGAAAGTAACAAACAATGACAGAATTTTAAAATAGATAAATCTTACTCCTTCTTGAATTTAAAATTTGTTTCTCTTCCAGCACCACCACCAATCATCTTTTCCAGTGTTTCTTCTTACATTCATATTGAGTAGGTCTTCTACTGGATCTTAGTTTTTGTTAGGCCCAGAAGGATGGGCTAAGATAGTAATCCCTACATTCACCACAGCTGTTACAACCATGTCACAGATCTCAGTAATTGAATTAATGAACAATTTTTTTCCCAAAATATTGACAACTTTGTTTGATTTGTTTTAGAAACATACGATGTTTTTCCCAAAGAGTTTTAAATAACATTTAAAACAAACAAAGTTTTCAGCTTTTTTAAAAATAAATGACAACCGATTCACTTTTTTTTTTTTCTCATGTGAATGAAAGAAATGTTTGATATCGTGTTGACCAAATAATTTTGTTCTAGGTTTGATTTTGACTTCTTGGTTTGGCAAGTTATTTCATATCAGTTTAAAAGGAAATAGATTCTTTAGCATTATCATTAGAAACAAGCTGCAAAAATAGTGACTTGGAAAAATTATTTTTTTAGATATATGCTGAATACAGCATTACAGCTAGAGAAACTTATTGTGTTAAAATAATATTTGTAATTTTTTCTGTGGTCTCCTTTACAGTATATTTCTATTTTTTTTCTGCCTCTTTTCTGTAATTTCTTTGGAGGAGGTGGAAATATATCTCTCAAATGTTGATAAATAAAAATTCTTACTCAACACTATTCTCATAAAAATGTTTTATTTTTTAAACATCAGACAGAGCTGATCAGGTTAAAATTTGGAAAACTAGGTTTTTAATGGCTGTTATTTTTACCACATAATTCTGTTGTTTCTTTCTATACATACTATTCTTCTTGAAAAGTGAATGCATGGAAAACTGATAAGAAGTAAAAACCATTACTGTACTACTCTTTGAATTGGCAGAGCAGAAACAGATGTATTTTTTTGGATGAGGAAAATGAGCAGCGAGTGCTTAACTGTTGGTTATCTGCAGATGTACAAGTGCTCCCATGAAGAAAAGCATGATATTTAAACAGATAATATATTTAAAAGTACAGTTCGTATTCACTTTGAACTTGATCAGGTTTTCTGCTGGTGAGGGTGAGGTATTTGCCCAATTCTACGGCTTTCAATCAAAGAAGGAATGTAGTAAAATAAAAACAAATTGGATCTCTCTCCCTGAACAGCTTTTAAAAACTCTTAGTAATTTTCTTGAAAGAACACACTTCTGTTTCTTTAAGCACGGTTTGAAAGTATCTGTCTCGATAACTTGTTAGCAGACAATAGATAACCTTTACTCTCTGTTGCTACTGTAACTGCAGACCTCCCACAGTAAGCAGTTAAATTTGGTAACTATTGGGATGGAGTAGTTAAATGCTGTCAAAATGAGTGTTGATATTCAGATTATAAAGTTTATTATAATCTTTCAGTTTTAAGGTTCTATAAGACACGTGTAATTGTTACAATCTTTATAACTCCTGAGCCACGAAAGACCAATAGGATAAATACTATCCAGATCCAGGAAAGATTTGACCCTGGGAACATCTAAAAGTGAATAAAAGCTTGTCTCCTACTCTCTTTTTTAATGTGTGAGTTATCTTGCTAATCCAAAGTTAACTAGATTAGTGTGGTAGAAAAAAAGGCATTTCTTCCTGAGCTATAAAAAGGCTGTAGCTGAATGCAGTGTATATCCTGCTTAGTACTGTCTGAGTGTTGAGAATCTAATGAGCTCACATCTCCTTTCTGAAAGAGGGAGAAAAAGAAAAAAATAATCTGGCCTAACGATTGCTTTTACAGACAGCAATAGCAGTGCAGTTAGTATATTGCTACGTGGAAATTGCTTCTGTCTGCTGTCAGAGGGTACTTCCACCTTTAAGTACTGAGATGTAGACATTACTCTTGCTCTTTATTAACTAGGGGGTAATCAGGGAGAGAAAGGTACAAGCAATGCAAAGGGTGATTAGAAAGAAAGGCCTGTCTCCCAGCACAGTGACTGCACTGCTTCCAAGGATTTTTCTTCCTGGCACAAGGGACTTGCTGTAGTTACTGAAGCTAGGCCAGTTGATGTACCTTTGATTGGTATTTTAGTTCAGATCCTTTGCTGTGACACTTTTTTTCTTTTCATAAAATTATCCCAAAACTTCTCAGAACTGAGTTATATTTCCAATTTGAATGATTTCCTGTAAGAAATGTAGGTGTCTGCAATAATTAGATTATCTTTCAGTAATAATAGCTTTGTTTTGGGAAGGTGAAAAACAGCACGGAAGATATATGTCTAGGGTATAAAAGTAGAGCACTAGACCTCTTTAAACTTTTTATCTACTCTGTAGAAAATGAAAGCGTTTCTGATGCTTGCTGTAAATCTGCTTTGATATTAAAAGAAAAAGGTATACAGACAGCACTGATAAAAGTGTTTAATATTTTAAACTAATCTAACCCCATGACCTAGGAAGATCTGTTTTCACTGACTCTCAGGACTCAATGCACAGCTTGCTTAAGAGGGTTAATTTGGCAGAAGTTAAAATCCCTTGCATTCCAAATTGTCCTCAGTATTTCACTGGGGGCTGAGGGTGGCTACGCTTAACTTCTGAATGTTGCCCGATTATACCAAATGACCCCAAGTCAGCACGATAAGTCCAATCATGCTCAACAGCCAGTCCATCATTATGTTGAATTCACATGATTATGGGTTCGCTAATAGTGCAGGGTTGGGTTGTGGTCATTGAATGTATGTGCTTGCAGAGATTCACGAGTAGTATAATATATACTATAAGTCTGAGTGCATCCAATGAGAACTCCTCACAACTAGATCCACAAATAATGGGGTTTTCTTAAAGTAACAGGTACAAGTTCTTTTAGATTGCAGTTGATAAAATACACTGTCTGCAAAAAAAACCCACTTTAGTTGCAAAATACACTTTGGTATCAAATATATATATCCTAAGATTACTATATAGTGCTACTAAAGGGATTACAAATACAAGCTTGAAGTCTAAGTTTCCTAGGGAAACACTTGGCATAACCAAGTGTGCAAATTTTACTCAAAAGTGTCCTTTTGGGGAAGAAGATATGCTCAGCTCATTGACTGATCCCAGCAGTCCGCAATGCTGTCTCCTTGACTTCTCAGTGATTGTGTCTTCCCCAACTTTCCCCTATTGTTAGGGTATTTTATACTATTTTGTACATTTATGCGGAGTTTGTGACTCTAGTCATACATACCTTGTTGATTGGTGTAAAATTCTCTCGCTTCAAGGTATAAACTTACAAGAATTCAGGGAGCACTCTTAAGAAGGAATAGAGGCATGATGGAGGTGGGTATCTTTTGGGATGGAGTTGTGTTTTGGTATTATAATGAGATCATAATAAGCAAAGTTCATCCACAAGAGAAATTTCGACACATCTGCTAGATCACTAACTATCACTTTGGGTGGAATGGGATATTTATCTCTTACTTGACAGTAGCTATATGCACAGTACCATCTAGTTCCTGTACATGCCTTGTACACAGAGCCTGGCTGTGGTACCTCCACATCGCTCCACCCTCCGAACTCTTCAGTGACAGCACACTGGGCTCCCCCCCATATAGCAATATCCAAGAATGTAGGCCAGGTTGTGGGTAGGGAAGCATGCGGAGCAGATTCCTTACAGGCTGAGCAGCAGCCTTATTTGCCAAGGATGTGGATATAGCTTGATTCTTAGTAAGTGTACATTTGATAATTAGTTTCAATAATTTTCCCCCTCAGTAATTATTCCACAGACCTTTGGTAGAAAGATGAATGCTAATAGCTTACCCCAATAGTATTATTTTATAAATTTCAGGAAACTAACAGCAATTAGTTTTGGTTTTGGATTTTGCCTCCGCTGCCAGTAATAAATTGCCACAGTAAGTTTTGTTCATTGGCTTTGTCAAGGTTTAATGCAAGGCGACAATAAAACGTGGCAGATGCTCTCTGTTACCCCCTCATTCACCCCCTGTTTTTGATAGGAAAGATGATCAGGAAGAAGGAAGAGTGTCTCAAAAGGTATGCAGTTACTTAGAAGGTACTTAGGAGAACTTAGCTGAAAGGAAAATCCACTTAAAGAAATTCACAAAACTGGGCTTGTTTTTAACAAAACCAGGACAGACTTACAATTTTAACAGTATCCAGAAAAAAGATGGCCTGTTTAAGAAACTAAAATTATTTTTATTGTTACAAGAGAACATGTATTCCTGTTTTATGGATCTTTTTCAAATGTAAAAATGTTCCTCAGCATAACTGAATGTAATAGTGTAACTCACTAGGGTTCACAGCAGCATTCACCTGCATTTCTGCAGGATATACATATGGGCCTTATATATATTTTCAAAACTGCTGTCCATAAGATTCATTATGATTCACAGGGATGCTAATGTTATCAAATCATTATCACATTTAAAAAACCCAAACCACTTTATAATAATAATTGATCTACAAACTGTCCAACTGTTGCAGTGCTGTAATAGCAACATGGCTTCAGTGAGTGCACATATGGTTATATTCAATTAATTACTTGATCATTGGACTGTGCTGTATACATGTAGAGAGTTTAGAACATGTTGTCACTGCAGATGCTGTGATAGAGACAAAAACAGTGAGTTTACTTCAGGGAAGCATATTGCTGATTTAGGAGTGTAATGGCCCCTGACAAACTCTTTCGTAAGTGTTGTATACTGTTGACATAATAACACAAGTTCAGGAACATTTTCCTTAATTGCCTTTTCTGATTGTTGACAGGTTCTGTTTTCTCAAACAAAATCAAGAAGAAAGTCTGTTATCCCAAAATAAGGCAGATAGAAAGCTTTTGCTAATTTTATAAAACATACTGCTTTTATCCAGATATGCTTATACTGCCAGGTAAGACATTTTATTTTAGAATTGCTATCAAAGGACTTAGTGGGCTGTCAAGCTCTAGGAGGTTGATGATATAGTCTCCAGAAATGGCTGAATTGTTTTCTTGTGAAAATAAATTATCTAAGCAATTACGCCTCCTTTATTCTGTTAGACAATCTTTTATCAAATGAGCTTCATTCCTTAAATGTGATTTTTATGCATAAATGTAATCTGAATAACTTAGATAGCAGTTTGCAGTCTAGGGGGTATATGTGAATTGTCCACTTCAACTGTATTTTATCCATTATTTGTGGTGTGTAATTGTTTTCATCTGATGTTTGTTATTAATTATTTGACTGTTTGGGAGAACTATGTAACTGTCAGCTTTTTAACAGAGGAATAACAAATTAAAAGTGAAAGTAAAGATAGCACTTTTAGAAATTGTATCCAGTTGTCAGGATTTCCAGAACTAGCGCAACTTTGAAAATCCAGTTAAGTATAATCCTTATTGTCTGACACTTCTGATGCATGTGATGGTCTATGAAATGTTATTAGTTAATCTGGTTTCCTTCTGAGCTTCTTGTCCCTGAAAAAACTATCAAAGTAGAGAGCATCAGTTTAAGAGACTTTGCCTTGGTCTGCCTACTTTCTTCCTGAAATTCTTTACACTGAGACAGCATAAACAGCTGAGGGGAAGAAGCACATTGTCTTCCCTTGTGTCTCTTGTGCCTTGTTTGGGGATAGTATTTCCTCAGAATTTCCATGTCTGGTGATGGCCCAGGGTTGAACACAGGCTAACACTTCCTGATATGGCAGAAATTTTTATGCCATGCAGCTACAAATACTTTATCTGAAAAGATCTAGTAATGAAAGAGTTAATAAGGATGATAAAGTAGTTTGGGATGTATTAAAGCTTTCATTTACATTACATTAGATAGAACTATCCTTCAGAAATGCAATGTATTACAAATTATAGTGACAGATTCAAAATAGAAAATAGACTGTGAATGAGAATAAAGGATAAATTATTGTCTACCAGGAGATCACAATGTCTTTTTTTTTGTTCAGTAACAGATGAGTTACAGTCACCAAGTAGAAGTTTTTTCATTGAATTATTTTTCTCTAAGCCAACTGTAATGTGACACAGAGAGAAACAGTCTTTTTCACCAAAAGACAAATATTTCAAACATGTTAGCACTGCATTGAATAGCCTGCACTTATTCATGACTATTTGATATTATGTCAGAGGGAGGTGGCTCCCCAAATTGCTTGTTGCAAATTTCTTTTAATGTGTTTCTTTAATTCACCAGTCACTTGCTGATTTCACCACATGAAAACTCCTCCTGATGAAAATGACGTGAAGAGGAAAACTATTGTCATGGCTGAAGAGCTACGCTGGGACTTGAGTAACTAGGTTAAGTTGCTAGCTCAATCCATCTTAACAGTGAGCATGCAGCTCAAGGGTGGTTTGGTTTTAGTTTTGTATGTTTCCCCCTACTATTTCTAAAGGAAAGATAGTAACATTTCAGCTCTTCTCAAAAGTCGTCTTGTTTGTTTAGCTTGTAAGTATATTGGAGAGAGGATCATCCACTATGTGTTCCATTCTCTAAGCACTGATATATATTCCTGTTGTTATATATAGATATTCATATATATAGTTATACAGCAGATGAAGATTAGATGTACAATAGGAATGAGTAATTGCATATGTACTGTGGAAGTTTGTGTTGTTTTTAAGGAAGCAGAACAGTTATTTGTAAAATTAACAACATTATGAATTATTTGGTCATGCTTGTAAGCTAATTTTAAAATGGACATCCAATCAGTTCAAAATCCCTTCAGTTCTATTATTTTTTTAAAGCAGTGGTGTTTAACATTTGAAGAGGGTGGATAAGAGAATAATAATATATTTTGATTCTCTGATATTCTTGCATTCACTGAACGCAAGGATAAGATCCTAGATAGGAATATTACTTTTTTCAA
The DNA here is from genome assembly GCA_013399365.1 of Pampusana beccarii. Classification (NCBI taxonomy): domain Eukaryota; kingdom Metazoa; phylum Chordata; class Aves; order Columbiformes; family Columbidae; genus Pampusana; species Pampusana beccarii. The sequence continues at coordinate 180,781 of VWYH01004360.1, read as the reverse complement.
AGCAATCATTTTCTCCAAGCTACATACTCATGACAAATCTGCAAGAAAGCATAGTTCATAGCTATTTCATTCTTTGAGACTGTGAAAGATTCCTTGCAACTTTAAAAACAAACAAACAAACAAACAAAAAACAAAAGAAAAAAAAGAAAATTATAGAACCTTAGAAAGGGATACAGAGATAAAATTTTACTCTTGTGGGTTGTGTAGAAGTCTTGAAGAGTGTATTTTTTTCTAAAGACTATTATAGACATTATGCAAAACAGCCAGAGAAAATGAAGAGACAATAACAGCATTCAGATAGGTGAAATTATATTGCTCTCATATGAGTTTATTACTAAGTGTAAACTGTGGGGCAAGCATGAACAATCTGTTTAACTAAACATTTACATCTCTGAAGGAAAAGTCTCCATTAAATATTCTGTGTTCACATGAGAATTTTTGCAATATACATCAAACTTCTCAATGTCAAATAAAAAACCCACATGTTTATGTAAATACTCTATCATAGTATCATATAAATTTTAATAATTTATATTGCATAATACATCTTATTTCATCTTTATCATTATATCATTACAATAAATTAATTAGTCTTATTGCAAAGTCACTTTTACCTCACTACACTTCATGCAAGGGAAGGGAAAAAGGACCACTGCAGCGGAATATTAAGCTTAGTCAACTTTGGATACTGCAGTTTAAGACTGGAACTCGTTCTAACAGTCCAGCTAGAGAAATGTCATACTAAATGGTCAGTCAGGTGGCAGAGCTGTAACAGAATGTGTCAGAGAAACTTGATTTTATATCCTTCAGGACATTAAGCACTGTAATATTAAACCAAGAAACTCACAGAATACCATTGAATTCTGTGGGATACTCACAACTTATCTACTGAAAAAGGTGAAGCTCTAAGAAATGTGTTCTACTTGGGCATCAGCTGATGTAATGGATTTGTATGGCCTCACAACTGTTGTGGTTTGTATAGCCTCACAACTCATTAAACCAATTTTTAGTCCATAAGGGAAACAAAATTATCCTCTGAAAGCCTAAGAAATAAGTTACAAATCATCCAGCTCCTCCTCTGGGCTGAAATACGAGAAATATGCAGGCAAAAATGTAGCATAGGGTTGTAAGTGCAAGTTAGTCAGACTGACTAGTCAGCTAGAGATGTAGACCTTGTACAGTAATAGGAGTCTCAATCTTGCTCATATTTGAAACCAACAGAAAGCATTAAGTCACGAGTATACTTCTACCCATGACATTGAAGATGTTATGCTTAAAAAAAAAAAACAAAAACAAACAAAAAACAAACCTAAAAGGTCTAAAGATCACACAAATTTTAAATATTTTTAAAAGAGGAGACTGAATGAAGTTTCTTTCACGTATGGATAAATGAGCACTCTAACGAAAAAATAGTATTTTCACATTGAAAATGGGAGAAAAAAAGAAGCATTGATTGGAAAGGATTTGAAAGTTATAGATGACTTGCAGTTAAATACTTTTACTCCAAAGATAACCACAATGAGAAAAGCAAATGTAACATGCTGTGAGGTTGCAAGCATATTAAAACATATTATTTTCCATGTGACTTGTACAACAAGGCTTTTTATTTCTTTATCTGGTCTCATGATTAATAAATTGTCAATATATTTTACCTAAATTAAACTCGTAGGAAACAGAAAACTAAATTGTTTCATCTTATTTAATAGACATATATTGCACTCGAATATCATTGGATTTGATTTATAAATGTATCCAGGCAGCTTTTTTCATTGTGTCTCTTTCTAGGACTGCATATATTTATATACAATTTATTGAAATCACTACAAGTCAAGTTTTCCTCATGAAAAATATGAAGTGATAATAAGGAGGATTGATGTGACCAATATTCTATGTGGGAGTACTTGATTTGACTAGATCAATGATTACTGAACATTCACTGCTCCCTTTCTGTCTTTTTTATTTTTTAAAGTGAAGATTGAATATTATGTTTTATATTTTTTATGCAGTTTTTATTTCTATTTATGAAAGTGAGAATTGTGAATTTTGGGGACAAGGACTTGATACATTTTTTGTTATCTTCCTTTTTGTCCACTCAGAGTTATACCGGTAATTTCATGAAAAATTTGTCATCAAAGAGATTTGATGCTTGAGGTATATTTACATACAATTATATTGGCATGCTCAAAATCACTCTGTACTTATAGTTTTGCATCTAAGTGGTCCTTGCCATGCTTTGGGAGAAGCAAAATTTATTCCAATAAAATGAGTGTATTAGAGTCTATTTGTGTTCTGATTTAATTGGTTCCAGTGGGGAACCACTCAGTAGGACTGTACCTAGTGCTTGCAGTTTCTTTGCACCTGATCTTTTCCACTACAGCAGTTAGAAATGATCAGCTTGTCATTGATCAATAAATAAAATTAGCAAGCACATTATTCCAGGACAAAATGATTACTATATAACTTAGGAGCAGCTTTTTTTTGTAAATTCTGTAACAATCAGAAGAAAGGGATTGCTTTACATTCACTGCCTTTCTTTTGCCTTCATTTACAGCTACAGACCTAGCAGAGAGTGAAGTTTGTTTCTTTAGGTAATTTTCACTGATCTGATGGCTATCCTCAGTTTTGTCTGTGTGATCTTGACATAACACCACCCAGCCCACAACACTTCAAAACCATGTAGATAAGGTGCAATGTCTCAAAGAGCTCTGAGATGACAATAAGCAGTGTTATTTGAATTATTTGTGGCCAGGAGGAAGAAGAAAATGGAAATATTTTGATAAATTCAGAAGTAATTAGGAAGGTTTGCAATGCTCTGAAACAAAAGCCAAAAAGGCAACAGTTAACATTTCAGTAATTGGATGAAGCTGTTAATAATTATAAACCAAGTATTAAAAACTGGTACTTTTTTGCTCATTAATAAATGACTAAGAAATGATTGATTGCAGAAGAGGAATTTGTCAGGAATTCTCTAAGGGCTGAACAATAGAGAACATTCAGATCTACTACTGACTGTATCTTACAATTTCCACATACAGGTAACTTTTTATTTCAATTAACTGGGGTGAGAAAAAAAAGATAAAGGAGCTATAGTTCATTAAACATTTCAAAACTCTGCAGCATTTCCTTTGGTCTTGTGATATATATAATAAAATATTGATGGTCCTGATGTAGTTTCATGCTTCAGAAAAACTGGAAGAACAATATTCTGGTGAAACACTGAATAGCTATAACAATCACAAGGGGTTTTTTTAATATATTTTTCTTCATTAAAAATCAGGGAGGGTTTGTTGTTGTTGTTTGGGGGTTTTGTTTGTTTGTTGTTGGGGGGTTTTTGTTTGTTTGTTTGTTTGAATCTTTCTGGCAGAGTGTGAGTGAAAGATTATAAAAGAAATTACATGGAAGCACAACTTTTTATCAACTTAAAAAGGAAAGACATTCAGGACCATTTTTAGCTTCTAACACTGAATATTTGGAGTGCAATCATATTTTATCTTTTTGATATTTAGTGAAGACTTTTGGAAAAACTTTTAACCTTGAACTCAAACCACCAATTGCATAATCTCAGGATAACAGAATTGAAATAAATGCCGTAGAGGTTGTAGGGGGGAAGAGAGATGTTCTGAACTAGACTGAGTTACCAGTAGAGTATTATACATCTGAGTCTTTGCCCAGGATCAGCATGGGTGCCCACAGGCTGGCAGTCCTTCCCATCCCTCCATGGCAGGATGCACTCCCACTGTACCCCAACAAGCTGAGACCAAGCAAGATGGGCCACGGCCCTGGGGTGTTCGTGTGCTGGCAGGAGAAGCTGTGGTGATAAGAAAAGTGCCAGAATAGGATCAGAGAGTTGCATGACCAGGAGTAAGCATAGCCCCAAGCTTGCTCAGGTGAGGAACAAAGGTGCTCATCATGGCTTCCATGTGGCCATGAGAATTTCAGGTTGAAGTCACTGGGATTTCTGAGAAAGAAATAGACACTCAGAATTTCACTATGAATTTGTATACAATTTTGCTGTCTTAATATTTTAAGAACTCAAAAAAAGCATACTTCTAAAATGATAACAAGCATTATATAAGCATATTTTTTCAAAATTGGACACTTTACTTTTAAAATCTTAGCTATAAGCTTAGCTTCTGAAATGGAAGCAGCTTTTAACATTGACAGAACCAATTTTGTACTTTCATATTTCTGAACACCAGCTACTGATTCTTAGCTTTTAATTTAAAAAACAAACATGAAGGGAATGTTAAAATCTTGGCATTACGTGAAGAACTTTTCATTCAGAGGTAGAAAGTAATTTTTTAGTCAAACTTAAAATAAATTATCTTTTCTACTTTAAACTAGCATGTTTTTTAAAAATCCAGGATAGTTATTGAAGCCATGGGGAACAAATGAAACGTATTACTTATACATTAAATTAAGCTCTAGAAATAATTACAAGAATCTCGAAAGCTTTTACAGTGAATACATGAAATAAAACACTTCTTCCCTACTCACATTTTGACCATTCATTTTAAAAGGAGAAAAATTTTCTATATATGCTTTCTAGGTTTTTTACTGCTTATAATTCTTCCATAAATTAATAGAATTTTTAAAAAATATTAACTAAATATACATTTTAGTGAGGATGAAATTCATATCAGTTTGGAGGACAATAATAGATTTTAACATGTTGTGAGTCTGCATTTATATAAAACAAGCATTTGTAACAAGTATTTGTGATATATGGAAGACTGTTATCAACTAAGTGAATAGCCTTTTTTTATTTTTAGTAGTTGTGAATATAGGTACAGTCCAGCAGTCTGTCTAAATTCAGTCTTACAGTAAACATCTCCCGTACTTGTGACATGTATAAATGCATATAATGTGTAGTATGGAATGGGTAAGAGAAATTCCACATGAAACCAGGAGACGGACTTCCAGAAATCAATTTTCAGTTAACTGAGAGGAGTGGTAGGCAGGATTAACTGGGCAACATTCTCAAAGGAAGGAAGAATTCAAGAGAGTGACAGAGGCAATTTTAAGACCATAGATGAAGGGTAGGTCAGTTTGAAGACACATCAACTTCACCAATCTATATGATTTTCAAATAATAGAAATTGAAGAATGTCACAGGAAGTTACTGACTCAAATTACTGAGGATGAGAACTAAAGAACAGTGTGACTGTGGAAAGAGATTCAGAAAATTAAAGCATAAAACAACGAATAAGGCATAGAAAGTACAGCAAAAGAATTTTGTATGCATGATTAGAGTGACAGAAAGACTGAGGAAGCAGTTGGTCCCCCATTATGTGTAAGAAATGGTACAAGAGTATTCAAGAATGATTTGTATAGTTATTAAGCTTTATTTTAAATGCTCACTAATGAGCAGATGGCTAATGTAAATGCAATCAACTTAGAAAGGTACAAAGATGAAAGCATAAGTTAGATATTACTTTCATGGTAATTTTGACCATTGAGATCTACTATATAATACTTACAGGAACATTTAAGTGTCATTCATAGTTTTTTTGTTAGGGAAATTGTGGGAGATAAAAAATCATAGATTCATAGAATAACTTAGTTTGGAAGAGACCTCTAAAGGTTGTGTTGTCCAGCTGAGTCTTAAAAATCTTCAAGGATGGAGATCCTACACTTTCTCCAGTATTTGATCAACTCACAATGAAAAAGCTTTTCCTTCTATCTAATTCAAATTTCTTGTGTTGCAACTTGGGCCTGTTTCCTCTTCTGCTTTCACTGTGTACTTCCAAAAATAAAATGGTTCCATCTCGTCCATGTCATCCCACTTTAGAGTTGTACAATAGTAAAATTTTTCATTAGCTTTCTCTTATTATGAATGAACAAACCCATCTGTCTCAGCTTCTCCTCCCATACTGTGTTTTTCAGTCCTCTGACTATCTTGGTGACCTTCCACTGGACTTGATCCAGTATATCAATGTCTTTCTTGCACAGGGGAGCCCAGAATTAGGCACCATACTCCAGCTTTGGTCTCACGCGAGCCAAAGGAAGTTGTAGAATCTCTTGCAGTAGATGTCACTTACCTTGACTTCACAAGGCCTTAAACACCATCTTCCACAGTATTCTTCTATCCAAACTGAGACATGACAATCTGGATGGACGGACAACTAAATGGATAAAAAAATGGGTTGTATGGTTGGGCTAAGAGAGTGATGTCAATGGATTGTACTCTAAGTGGAGGCTGGTAACAAGTACTGTACTGCAGGGGACTATTCTGGGACCTGTTCTATTCAACATCTTTATCAGTGACTTGGCAGAGACAACGGATGAGACTCTAATCAAATTTGGAAATGACAACAAACTAGGGAACTAGTCAATACATTGAAGGGCAGGACTGCCATCCTGTGGGATCTAGAGAAGCTGGAGGAATAGGTCAAGAGGAACCTCATGAATCATAGAATCAAACAATAATGAATTATAAGAGTATGGGATAATTTGCATGAACTGTCCTCTATTTGGACAGAAATAATTTTGCTGTTGAATACTTTCCATCTCATTAATTTTCTAACTAAAAGTATATCTTCTCAAAAATTTGAAGATTCCATCGAGCAAATTAAATGGTAGTCTTTTCACCAGTTTTCTTGAAAAGTTATGTCAGTTTTGCTTCCTACAGGAGAAAGTGACATTGTGAAGATCCTTTCTATCAAATAAATGGCAGGCAAAAAGAAAACCTAAGATTAGTTTTCTGGATTTTTTCTTAACTTTTCATCTAAGTGTTGGATGAATATTTTTCAAAAATATTTTGTTTTGTTTTGTTTTGTTTCATGAAAATAAATTTCTCTTTCCAGATACTTCTTGTACCATATGAGCTTAGAATCTATCATTGCCTTATTGAGCTGGACTCTAAAAAAGCTTTCACCTCTCTCCTGACCCTGAGAAACATTTTGAATGCATTTGTACTCCATCCGTATATCTCTTCAGTTCTCAATGTTCTATCAACACCATTCTATCTATCAACAGTGAATCTGTCCTTCGATGTCCAACTAAGCTTTTAATATCAGCACTCAAGTGCTACAAGCATGTTCTTCCTACTTTCCATTTCTAGGACAACATCATGCAGGACTGATTCCTAAATAGAACCAAGGTATGTTTGGTGCTCAGACACTCTAGAAAGTCCATGAAAGTGCAATGTGAAAGGTATGAAACATCAGCAAAATTGTCAAAAACTGAAGCTCTATTGTAATTTTAAATTATTTTTATTGCTCTTTCCTGTAATAAAGTAGAGGTCAACGTTTCAGAAATATATTGTGATATAAAATGAATATCAGTCAATCCATGTAAAGCAAAGCCCAAGTATGAGCCTCTAGAGCTGTAATAAAAATGCTTTCACGGATTTTCAGTAAAGGATTTCATTGAAGGTTGAAGGGAAAGGAACGGTTTTATAGATAGCAAGACTTCCTTTTTTAATGCAACAATTTTTTTTTCATGTCACTCTTCTCCAACTTTTACTGTTTGAGTAAGATAAAGAGTGAGATTACCAATGAGATTGGTATGCTCAATTCTCATTAATTTTAATAGGAACCGGTCATCAAAATCCCTTAGGCAACACGAAAACATCAGCCAAAATTTCTTGTTGCATTTGAGAGCAAACCGCAAAATCAACAAAGCCTATAAAAGCTCTCCCAGTTAAAAATCTGTGAGCAGGTTTACTGGATTCCCACAGCACTGAATAAAGCATAGGGAGAAGTCTAAATCCCTTTTCAGGGCCCTGACTCATGAAGAATGAGAACAGAAGTGCTCTGTAACAAACACAGGTAACACAAAATATGATCAAAGCTAGATTGTCTTCCCCACTGCTCTTGAAGCAGCTTGCTGTATTTAACAAATGCAGAGTGCTTGAGAGTAAATTATGAATATGTTTAAGGTCAAAAATAAAGAATTGTCAGACAACTTCAGTAAATCAGCCGAAGTTTCAATTTAACACAGCGAAATCACAGATTTAGCAGTCAAGATTTTAATGGGTACTAAACAGCCTGCAACTATACTGAAGCTTCACTGAAGTCTATGATCTGTTGTTAACCATAAAAATCAATAAGCAGACTTCCATAATTCCAGTGTATGCTGCATCAGGTCAACGGATTAAGATGTGGTTTTACTAGATACACCAGCTACAATAATGAAGTATTTCTTCTCCATGTCTGTACCAATTCCATGCCTAGAACATTACAAAGTTGTAATTTTCATTAAGTTACTATATCATCTAATCTCTAACTACCAGAGTTCAAATTAAGGTTCCTTTAACAAAATAAATGAGAATCAAATAGATTTTTTTCAGTAGATAAAAATTATGAATCATTCGTCTAGAGCTGAGATGTACTTGTTTTGTTTAATGTTAGTCATCCTCTCAAAATGTCCACACATACATTCATGTTATTAGACTAGTATTTTATTATGGCTCCTTTTCAAAGTAAGAAAATGTTTTCCCAAGATATGAGCAAGTGCTTTGAGGGCCAAAGATATCATAGACATAGTAAAAATTTTAGTTATTATAATAGTGTTCATTATTCAACTCCTTCAATAATTCTGTGGGAATGCATAAAAAACTTCTGTTATTTAGTGGAACCAGAAATCTGAAACAGTAAGTTTTTACTAGTTTTAGAAGGCCAAGTTTTAGTCAAGGGGTTTAATAGGAGTTCCTGTAATATTGGGTTCACATATTTTTATCTGATGAGCTCCTAAATCTTTTAAATGATGCTACAAATCAAATTGAATTTTTAAAAAATCCAGTCTTAAATAGATTAACATTTTCAGAATTGTACCATTACAGAAATTGTGCATCCCATTCTATTAGTGTTCTATTGTCTTTAATTTATAAATTTCAATCAATGCATTCAAGTAAGCAAGCATCTAAACTATGTTTATCTGGAGAAGTTACTTTTTTCCTTTAATAAAAAACATTTTAATGTATCTTTGTCGTTTACCATGGAATACAGAGCTACCAGGAGTATAAAGAACACGTATCTTTAATAGAAAGATCATGCAACTGCCTTTCCAGAAAATTTTAATTTAGAGTATATTCTTTGATAGGTTGATACCAGTCTTTATCCTCCTAATGTTACAATTATTTCCCTTTATTTTGAGAAGGGGGTGGGGAAAGGTAGAAGGGAAGTGTAGCCTTGCATTGCAAGCGAAATGCAAAGCAAGTGCCACTTTTATAAAGATGAACAATGTTTTCAAACAACTGTTTAGAATTTGTGAAATAATATGATAATATATTCCATTTTCCACTTTCAGTTAAGAAGCTTCATTCCCCAATTGACTACAGAAGCACTTGGAATAACTTTTGCTGGCTCTATCCAAAGTCTGCTTTTCTTAAACAAAATTTGGAAGGCCTGAATGAATTTTGTGCTGTAAATAATTCTTGCCTATAGACTGACATAAAACCAGTAAAACGATTAAATATCTTCTTGATACCAGCAACTGTCTCCATCACTACTGAAAGTTCTTATTTCTGCTGTTATCTGCTATTTTTTGTCAGATAAACTAAAAGCATGAAATTGTAATACAAGGATCTTAAATTCAACATTTGAAGGACTAGAATGTGATTTTGAGGATAAACACACAAGTTAAGGAACAAATACCAAGGAAGAGAGGAGGAGGGGTCTGTCCAAATGCTGGATTTCAATGTGTAGTCTAAGAAAGTTTTTGCCCCTGTGATTATTCCTTACTAAAGTCTTGCCACTAAAGAGAAAAATGGACATAGACTTTTGCAGTCATAATTACACCCATGCTTGCTAAAAGGAGCTAAACAGACATTCAGACATGTAACTCCTGGAGTTAGGACAGCTGTAAAGGATTATTCCTTTGGAGTGGAGATTATGGGAAAGGGCTGGTTCAGACCCTTGCTAGAACAAGCCAGGCATTCCATTAGGTGTTCCAGGGCAAAGCCTTGTTGAACATTTTCCTAGATGTATCTGTGTTTATTCTATGTTGGAATACTCTAGATGTGCTCTTATGAAGCATATCACTTTCTAAGGGATATAATCCACTTTTATAGAACTGCTTAATCTACAGCATCCTTGATGTCTTCAGATGTGTCCTCTGTCACTTCACTTAACCGATTTAAGGCTCTCTTCTGTACTGCAGCCCCATTGTTTGATTTGAATAATTTAATCCTATTTAGGAAAGTTTAGGTTTTGTCATTAGATCGCTTCTCAACTTTGATGTGTTTTCTGTCATTGTCTTGACATAGCACTGACTGAGTGTTTATGATTGGGAAGCATGTGGGATGGTCCAGATTGCCAGTTTTTTGCATTTCCAGATCTTTGTACTTCACCAGCAGATGTGTGTGCAGTTTGTAGTTCTCCAAATTGCTCAGCCCATTTGAGATTGTCATGCAGTTAAGAAGCATTACGCTTTGATTTATAAACACAATAATAGTCTGTTTTGAGATAGCAGAAACAAATTAAGCAAAGTAGTGGGAGATTGGGGGTTATTTACTTGTCTTTTCTGTCAAAAAAGCATAACTGTGGAAATGCAGTGCATCTGACAATGTGTACTATTATTTTTGTTGACAAAACGCAGAATGTCTTCAGTCTGATAATGACTAGATTTAAAATTTCTTGGAGACAGAGGAGTTACAGATGGGCATTGCTCATCTCCTCCCTTTCTTACGAGGAAGATTTGAACTATTGCTGTCTTTTTCTGAACTCAAGCAGATTTTGTGCTTGAGTTCTGTTGTCTTTACCAAAGTGCAACAACAGAGATTGGTATAGCTAAAAGAGCTATCTACCTGCTATCTGTGCACTTCACAGCTATTAAAAGAAAAAAGAATTTTTTCTTGCCTATTGCCCCAAACTATCCAAAACACATGTCCAAGACAATAAAATATGGAACTCACTGAAGTCATTTGGACTGAAACCTGAGCTTCTGACCCAGAATATAGTAGATGCAATTATCCAGGCTTATTTGCAATCACATGAAAATGTTGAACTCCAGAATAGACTGGAACCTTACTGATTCAAATAATAGAATCATAGAATCATAGGATCATAGAATCATGGAATAGTTTGGGTTGGAAAGGACCTTCAAAGGTCACATAGTCCAACCCTCTGCAATGAGCAGGAGTGTCTTCAACTAGATCTGATTGCTCAGAGCCCCATCCAGCCTGGCCTGGAATGTTTACAGGGATGGGACATCTAACACCTCTCTGGGCAATCAGAACCGTAGACTACCAGGTTAGAAGGGACCACAGGGATTATCTGACCCAGCCTTTCTTGGCCAAAGCACAGTCTAGACAAGACGACTCAGCACCCTGTCTAGCTGAATCTTAAAAGTGCCCGATGTAGGGGAATTCACCACTTCCCTGGGGAGATTATTCCAATGGCTGATTGCTCACATCATGAAAAATTTCCCTCTTGTGTCCAATCAGAATCTCCCCAGGAGTAACTTGTACCCATTATCCCTTGTCTTTTCCATGTTGCTCCTTGTAATAAGGGAGTCTCCATCTTCTTTGTAGCTACCCTTTAAATACTGGAATATGGTGATGAGGTCTCCCTTGAGCCTTCTTTTCTCAAGGCTGAACAAGCCCAGTTCTCTTAGTCTTTCCCCATATGTCAGGCTTCCCAGTCCTTTGATCGTCTTTGTGGCTCTTCTCTGGACCCTCTCTATCCTGTCTACATCTTTTTCATATAACAGGGACCAAACCCAAACATAGTGTTCAAGCTGTGGTCTGACAAGCACTGAGTAGAGTGGGATAATGACTTGTTTGTCTGTGCTGGTGATGCCCTTGCTAATGCAGCCCAGCATCCTGTTGGCTTTCCTTGTTGCAGCAGCACACTGTTCACTCATATTGAGCTTGTCCATCAGGACACCCAGGTCCTTTTCCACAGAGCTGCTCCCCAGACAGGTAAGACTCTGTCGTTCTTCAGCTTAGTGAAGGTCTGTCTGATGCAACGGTTGCTAACGATGAGAAGGTATTTCTCATATAGATAATTGAGTTGTTCTGTTTAGTTAATGTTGGTAGGAGATAAAGAAAAGAGTAACTTTTTAGCCTGTGTAGAATACAAATTCTTGCAGAAGCAACACCTATTTGGATTAGTGAGTTCTGAGTAGGAGGTTCTGCTGTGCTATGTCCCTTGCAGGAAAAGCTCCTAGCATGCATACACATTTTGCTGGCGTTTCAGACTTTATAAGAGAACAACCACAAAATTAATGACTGAAAAATCTAAGTGGAATTGAGTTGCTAATTGTTTTTGCATACCATTAACTGAACTTCCTCATTAAGAATATCACTGTATTACACCACCAACTATTTTTAAAAACAGGCCAGCCCAACCAATATTTTGAACTTATATCATTGTATCTGTTAAATAGTTGTGGCCACACAACTATTTTATATAGAAATCACAAGAAATTACAAGCTGAACAAAACTGTGTTTTGATGAAAAACCTTGTTTAAAATTGCATAGTGGCATAAGTTAGGTGATTTTCCCAAAAAGCAGAGCTCTTGAAATTCCTAGGAAAATCAAGAGGCACGATGAATTATATTCTACAGTTGAAAAGCATGAAAAACACAACTGCAAGGTCCCACATTTTGAAAACACATTTTTAAGGGCTCTCACAGCCCCCCTGGAACCTTGCATTAGACAGCTATACAATTCCTCATTGCTGGCTTGAGCCTTCTCTTTTAAATTAACTTTACAGAATGATTTAGTGTCTGGAAGTGTTGTTCAATTTGGAAAGCTTCGTTTGCAGGGGTTTTGGATCAAACATGTTCAGAATATATCTTTGGTCCACTTTTGCTTTTAGACTTCCCAAAATTCATGTGAAAGAGGCGATGTACCAGGTGCAGGTGCCCAGGTCCTGGCAGCAACAGCAGCCCCGGGGTCTACTGGGTTGCCCCCTGTGAGGAGTGGACGGTTCTGCCCCATGCTGGACACAGCCGGCTCCAGCGGCTCCAGTGCCCCCATCGCAGGGCACAGCTGAGCCCCTCAGCCACGGGCAGGCACCTCAGGGAAAGCCTGGGGAAGAAAGGGCAAAACGCTGCCCGGCAGCCAGCACTGAGGGAAACCGAGTGAGAAACAGCCCTGCCAGCCCCGAGGGGAGAGCAGGAAGAGGGCAGGAGCTGCTCCTAGCACCCCCGCAGAGATTCCCCTGCGGCCCCGGGAGAGACCCCACTGGGGACCCTCGTGGGGCAGCTGTGATAACAGGAACAAAAATCTTTTAGAAACCCTAGGCATAATGTAACAAGACTCAGCCTAATGTAGCAAGACTAGGCATAATGTAACAGAAACCTAACGGAGAAACAGTAGCTCTATAGAGACTAGACATGAGGCAAAGCCGGATGTCCTTGGCTTGTAAGCTAGGAAAGCAGAATGTTCCACTAAATGAAGAAGGGGCTACATGACTTTCGCTGAGTAGCAGCACAAAACGACAATATTCTTGTTCAAGAAATTAGGTCAAGAAGCTGACAACAGAGTGGGGGGCACCCGCCTGCAAAGACCACTGATGAAGGCTCTCGAATACCAAAGATGAAGTCCCAGGAAAGGGCAGCGTTATGTAAATAACTTATGTTTAATGTATTAACTAAGCAGTAGAGACAAATGAATATGCAATAGGTATATGTAATAAATACCAAGAAGTGCAAATCACGTGCACACTCAGACGAGCAATCCTCCAAGTGTCCGGCACACTGTAATAGAAGTGCCTGTCTTTTAACACTTTCAAAACAGTGTTAAAGAATCTTTTTGCCAACTTTTCAGTCTCAGCGGGACATGCTCTGAAGGAAGCTGCAGCCCATGGAGAGCCCATGCTGGAGCAGGTTTACCCTGAAGGACTGCAGCAGGCTGGAGCAGGGGAGCAGTATGAGGAGAAGGCAGTGGCAGAGGGGAGTTGTTCTGGATTGGTTGCAGTTACCCATTCTCCATACCCCTGCACCTCTCAGGAAAGGTGGTCAGATCCTTTTTTTTACTTAACTTTATTGTCACACAAAATGGCATTTTTTTGCTGTCAAAAATACTTACGTATTATACTGTCTTCAACCATCCAAGGTAGCAAACATTTCTGTGGAAGCTATCTTTTGGTTCCACATATATAGCAATTTTAAAGTCATATATGAACGGAACTTCTTCAAATTTTGTTCATATATACTGCTGGCTTTTCTAAAATGTCATTATTTCAGGGAGATCAACACTTAACTTTATGACTCCAATAATCAACTTGCAAATGCATGTCTTTGTAGCTAAAGTGAAAACATGTCCTGGTTTTAATGACTATGAGTGCATCTGCTTCCCACTGGACTCCCTAAGAAGCGATGGAAGCTGACTGCTTATGAAAAAGAAAATATTTGATTGAAATTAAGTCAAGCTTTTGTATTTATGTGTGCAAATGCAACTATTACTGGACATCTATTTCAAATGGAGTTTATGAAATTTCTTCTTATTATTTTATCTTTGTTATTTCAAGAGCCTGAGTGAGCAGGACTTTTTATTTTTTTTTAAGGAAACATTCTAAGCAGATAGTGGTTTAGCACTTCCCACAGGAATTAGTGCAGCCCATTACGCTTATTCATCCCTCACAGTACTCCTACAGTGAAATTTCTACTGTGGTTTTTTCCTATTGCAAGGAATTAGTTTTTTTTCTGAATGTGTCACATGGCAAAAAGGTTCATGTCAGTGTGAATTTCCTTTGCTCTTTGAAAGGAGTGTCAAAATTGTGTTGAATATGGTGTATAAAAAAGGGAACAGACCAACTAACCAAGTCCTTTCATATTTTTCAGAGCATAGATCAGATCCAAATAATCTTACAATTTTGGGGAGATTCACTGGACTGTTGAGGAGGTCCTGAGCCTTTGGTAAGTGACAGCCTGAAATACGGCTGTACAACAGAATGAGTGTGTGAATTTCACCTGCAGTAGGAAAGCAAAAGCTAATGAGGAGGAACCTGTCATGAAAAGAAAGCTACCATGGGTGACAACGGCAGCAGAGGAGTTGACACAGGGCCGTAACACAGTCAGGGGTTCCTGATTTCCATCAGGCTGAAGCTAGGCAGAGAAAGAAAGCAGCTGGACTTTTATGTGTTGCCTTTCTTTCTGAGATTTTACGGGTCATTAGGGGATAATAGTACCTTTAAAAGACATGACCAGTAGGAGAGAGGAGAGGCTTGATTGTTGAAATTCCTGTAATTACTCACTCCTTGGGTTCCTTGAAGAAAAAAGTGGAAGGAGTTTTGAGGTAGCTGACCTCTCCTTGGAGAATGGTTTGTATTCCACAGGGGAGTGCACAAAGAATTATCTCAGGAGTAGTGAAAGTGAATACATAAGGATTAAAACATATCTCTTCAGTTCATGAAAACTAAATACTTCATGCACTTCTTTTCACAGCCCACTACCATTCTTAAACCTTATTGTATATTCTGCTATAATGTTTATTTTTTACTGAGATGTGGAGTAAAGTAAAATCATAGAGAGAACACTTGGAATTATTTCTTTGAAATCACCTACCTACATTTTTCCTTCAGGTTAAAAGGATATTTCCGTTCAAGCAGTGGAGCTCTTTCAAATTAGTATTGGTTATAACTGCTAAGAAAGATCAGCTGCTCGTTTTTCTACTCTGAAACCATGGAGGAATTAATGTTGTAACTTGACCATTCATACTATTTTATACAGACATAATTTTATGTTGTTTGGGGTTTTATTTCTCTCTGTCTTAAAGCTTGATAAAGAGTTTTGCTTTTAAAAGGGCTTCAGCACATCTTCCTTTAGAATGCAGTCACCAGAGCATGCATTTTTGTTTAGTTGTGATTGTCTTCTGTGCATCATCTACTTTTTTCATGCAAATCATTAATCCTAAGTACAGATTTCACAGATATATGTCAATCAGTGGGACTGATCATTTGTGTAACATGCCTTTATTTTCCTTGAGTTAGCTCTAATGTGGCTGCATTTTTAGCTTACCTTGGGTGGTCTATCAGGAAGGTGTAGTCTAACAGCTCTTCAGCTGTTAACATAATTGGTTTATGCAGCAGTTCAGTAACTGTGCAGCTTGGCTTCTTCTTAAAATCTAGGCTACGTCTTCAGGAGTTCACCTGAGAATAGGTAACTGACACTGCACTATGGATTCTCTGAAATCTCAGGGTTTTAGACATTAAGGTGCATGTTTGTAGATTATAAAGATCTAGGAAAAAAACGTGATTAGAGGAACGCCAGGAGGATCAAGATCGTGATTATCTACAAAATGAACAAGAGATAGGATGTTTAAATCTTTGAGAGAGAGCTGTTAACAAAATAGGATGATCTCATTCAGGATAGCTCCAAGGGAGGCAGTTTATGGACCTTGTGTACTTTGTAAGTTAAAGTATGAAGATGAAAAGCAGTGAGACTATGATGACAAAAACAATAAAAATGACTAACACCTCATCTTTGCCTTCCTGCTATGACGTTTTGATAGGGAGAAGGAACATGATATTTGAAGATCTGGGATTGAATGAACTGATGTGTTACAGACCACACTTTCAAAAATAATTGTCACTTTAAGTTACAATTTCATTAAGCTCTCCATACAACAAAGTGTGATGTGAGACAAGCACTCACTGGGCCTAATTTTGCTTTGGGTGGTTACAAATGAAAAAATAATAATTAAAAAAAATACATATTTCTCAGAATCAAAATTGTGAAACTTTAGATATATTAAAACATCCCTGCTGCTTTTTTAATTCTAACTTCTTAGATTCTCATTTTTAAAATAATATTATTTTTAATAAATGTAATTATACTTCCTTCTGGAACTTACTCTCGATTTTTTTTTCTCCTTTATATCCTCATTCTCTTCTTCTGATCTTTTTTTCACCCCAGATAAAATAACTATTTGAAAACTTTGGAATGTAGAGGTGAAGAGTGGCAGGCTAACTGTGACAAGAAAACAAACAAAAAAAATCTACAGATCTTTCTCAGAAATATATTGACCAAGTAACAGATCTGCATATTTAAGTCTTCATCTTCAAAGAAGGCTGGACTTTGGCTTTACAGAATTTTCAGTATATAAGTTAGGCATTCAAGCACTCTAGACAATGCAAATGCATCCATTTACTAGCAAGATGTAGAGAAATTCATGTTTTTTATTTCAAATCTAAAATGTCAGTGCTAGTTGTCTGGCTCATGGATGACTGTCACAAAATGAACTCAAGGCCTTTCTGACGTTTGTGGGAGTTTTGCCACTGACTGTGATACAACCAGAAGCTTGCTCACAGCTGTTACTATAGTGACTGGAACTTATTTTTATCTGACATTGTCAGAGAGTCCTTGGAAGTCTTGTTCCAGTTGATTTCCTGTACAAAACTTATGATCTTGTGGTAATTAATAACGACAATATTGCTGATCAGCATTGAACATATAGTGGGAATTCTCTTGGCTCTTATGTGTGTTGTATAACCTAAAACCAAAATAAGCATAATGAATAACCTTGAAAGTGATCATTTGCACTATGACAATAGCCTTTGTCTTTTCAGAATATCAGATCTACAAAACTTTCTCTATCAGAATATTTGTAAGACTAGGTTTGAATAAAAACTTATTTTGAAATCTTCTTTGAAGGTTTTTCTCTGCTTTTATCAAGTAGAATCTTTACATTTAAACAAACAAATAAAACAGTCGTTTAAGGAGTGGTTCACTTAAGCATTTTTGTTGATGCTATTGTTCTGATTAAGAAAAAATAATGAGGGAATTAAGATTGAATGTACTACAGATATTGTCTACCTAGTTTATTCTTTCTGAATGACATGGAGCTCCTATGGACAAAACCAACGTATAATCAATGAGTAAAAAGAGACCATCAGAATATTTTAGGAGATGATGGCCCAATGACAGTGGCATTTTCAGACTATTATGTGGTTTACTTGTCTGCTTTATTTTTTTCCTGTGTAATATAAACAGATCCTTGTACAGATCTGGCAAAACGTGTGTGGATTTCCAATGAAAGCAGGCACATGTAGTGAAAATTTTGTGACACATGTACATGTTATTTGAAAATACCATGTTACATTGTGACCAGATTATATTATGGACGCTATATAGAGGTACAGATTTAAGGTTAACTGTTGTACTTTTAATCTGATATTTACTCTATTAGAAACAATGATCAATAAACAACTCTCTTACCCTGTTGTATTTTTTTTAATAGACTACTAATTTCTGTTGGGTGGAATGTCATAACTGCTCCATATGTATGTAACTATGTTGCCCTCTTGTGACCAGCTGTCTAAAATAAGCCATAAACCACTTAAAGAACAGAATTTGATTTAAAATAATAATCAAATGAATTATTGATAGGCTCACCTCACTTGCGCGTTTTTTTAATACTAAAGAGAGAAAAATTTTTGTACTTTTTAAACACTATGTTAGATATCTATCATAAGTATGCTGTTTCTATTCCTTTCTGATCCTAGTGTCAAACATTTTGTGTTTTTCTCTTGACATCTCAGTGTCCTTAGGTGCCCTACTAATACAGAGACAATACTCACAACTATGTATGAGCATTTTATATGTTGACTATGATGTCAGGAGTTTAATGGTTTTCTATTAAGTATGTATGTACATAAGCCATCAAAAATCAAGTCATTCTGGCTTTGGTTCTTCGTCTTTTATGGTTCAGATACTGGTTGTTGCAAGTAAGCAAAAACATAGTGAAACTAATCTGTCACTTATTTTGGGTAAAATCTGATTAGGTTTTCTTTTGGGCTTTGTTGTTTGTTTTTGATTTTGTTTTCCTATTTTCTTCTAATGTACCAGTCATTTTCAAATTGATCCCATTTCCTTTGATGCATATATTGCACACTTGGGTTAGTCAGTAACTCTTACAAATTTCACTTAAGAAGGAATTTTAAAATAGTAACTTTGGCTACTGCCAAGTGTAGTTGACTAGTTAAATGATGGACTAGTTATGATAGAAGGACCAGACTCTGAAAAATGAGAAACAGAACAATTAAATATAAATTAAGAATAATGCACACTGGATTGCAAACATCCTCTAAAATCAGTTACATTTTCAGAAATCACAGATGTTTTTGCATGCTAGGCAGAAGTCAGAATCTATGTCAAGTAATTTTCTGACTTTCTGTAGTACATTTCAATGCTGCAAACACAACAAGGTCTGGTTTAATTGTCTTGCTGTGAGCCAGAGTTTCCATGACATGATAAACTCTTGTGTTCCTGTGTGTAATGATATAAAGTGCTGCTGACTCTCATTTACTTTAAGGTATTTCATCCATGTCTGATGCGACTGATCAAAAATACTGAGTTTCAAACAGCTGAACTAGGGGCACAGGAGGATGTCACATATGTGCACACACGTGTACATATATAAGGCTTTGGATGGTATTCACACCTCAAAAAAACACCTTGTTCTTTAATACAGAAGATATTGGAAAATGAATGGAAATTTCTCCTTTAGGTAAATATTTAGGGGATGATGCCAGTGCCCTACAAGGCCAAAACATTCTAGCGAACTACTCTCTCCTTAAATAACTAAGACTCTAAGGGAAATAGATCTAAGCAAATTAAGACTTGAGAGTTAATTTACCTAAACCAGGGATTAGTTCCCATTAACTACATTTGGTGAAGCCACCCCAGGTTACATTTTAATTAGAATTTTTGTTGCAGCTTTTACGCTGAGTATGCTTGATTAAACAATCTACTTTAGAAAAGTGTAAAGTTCTTCTTCACTGTACTTTGGATGCACTCCTTAAATCACAAAGATATACACAGACTAGAGAGCTTGTATATCGCCTTCTTAATAGTTGAGGGAAAGACAATAAGTAATTCTATTTCTTTTTCCTATATAAATCTAGATATAATTTCTAATGAAAAAAATATCTATTATTTAGAAGACCAGAACTCAAGTACCAGGTAGCTGCTTAATGCTCATTTTCCAATCCAGGATAAAGGTATTATTCAATTGCAGCAGGAGCCTCTAGTGAAATATGTGTGTGTTATCTGCAGTTGTGCCCAGCAGCATCACTGCTTGGGTAGACAGAGTATCTCTGTGCTGGCAGCTGAACTGCCCTCTGTGTGTGAGGATCTCTGAACCAGCACAGGAGAGGGCATCCCTTGAGTTAAGGAGCCCTTCAAGAGCACGCTAAGCACAGTAAAAGTGTACATCCATCATTGCCAGCTCTTCTCTTGCTTCCTGACAAATGGTGTAGCTTCTTCAAGGCTTTTGTTTATTCTGTTAGTTTGCCTGCTTATTGGTGCATACGCAGTGGGTTGAAAGGAACAGTTTTTCAAAGACAAAGCCCTTGTCCTAGCTCCATTAATTATACCTGTGGAGAAGGTAGCTTTTGAAACCATGTAGGTTTTGATGTAAATATCTTATTGCAGTGTTCCAGATGACCAACATATCTGGAGCTAGAAGAAGGCAGATAATCCTAGCTCAGTTCTCTGCTATCCTGACTGTTATACAGTTTTGCACAGGCAGGTTATTTGAGAGGAAATCTGGAAATCCAGTAATCCTAAAAGACAGTCATCTTTGAGATGGAGAGCAGAAATTAAGTAACAGAAAGTGTTCTTTGCAACAGTGTGCCTATATGGATTAAATTACAAGACAAAATTGTCTGAACTTATAGAGTAACAGGCAGGCTATCATTTTAAATCTTTTCACAGGAACTGTTGGGTAAGAAGTGTATATCAGTATGTCACTACATTATGATAAAATGATAGGGACATTAAACTAATACTTTACGGTTAATTTCAATAATTGTAGTTTTTTTTTCTTGGTATATTGTTGGGGTTATTTTGCAGTGAGGCATCTTCATCTTACACAACGGCTAATGAATAAATGTCACATTGATGTCTCTGATTCATGTGCAAGGCATTTGACACTGTCCCACATGACGTTCTTGTCTCTAAATTGCAGAGACATGGATGTGAGGACTGGACCACTCAGTGGGTAAAGAATTGGCTGGATGGTCGTACTCAAACTGTTATGGTAAATGGCTCCATGCCCAAGTGGAGCCCAGTAACAAGTTGCTCAGGGGTCAGTACTGGGACTGGTGCTATTTAGCATCTTTGTTGGCAACATGGACAGTGGGACTGAGTGAACCCTCAGCATGTTTGCCACTGACACCAAGCTGCGTGGTGTCGTCAACATGCTGGAGGGAAGGGGTGCCATGCAGAGGGACCTTGACAGGCTTGAGAGGTGCCAAGTCCGAGGTCCTGCATGTGGGTCGAGGCAATCCCAAGAACAAACACAAGCTGGCAGGGAATTTATTGAGAGCAGCCTTGTGGGGAAGGACTTCGGGCTGCTGGTTGGTGAGAAGCTCAACATGAAGTGCCAATGTGCACTTGCAGCCCAGAAAGCCATCCATATCCTGGGCTGCATCAAAAGGAGCATGGCCAGCAGGTCAAAGGAAGTGATTCTTCCCCTCTACTCTGCTCTTGTGAGACCCCACCTGGAGTATTGCATCCAGATCTGGGGCCCCCAACATAAGGACCTGTTGGACTGAGTTCAGAGGAGGGCCATGAAGATGGTCAGAAGGCTGGACCACCTCTCTGATGAAGACAGGCTGAGGGAGCTGGGGTTGTTCAGCCTGGAGAAAAGAAGGCTCTGAGGAGACCTTAAATTAATAGCAGCCTTCCAGTACCTAAAAGTGGCCTGCAAGAAATCTGGAGAGGGACTTTTTGCAAGGACATATAGTCACAAGACAAGGGGTAACAGCTTTAAACTGAAAGACAGTAGATTTAGATTACGTATAAGGAAGAAATTTTTCACCATGGGAGTGATGAGATACTGGAACAGACTTCCCAGAGAAGTTGTGGATACTATCACTGAAGTGTTCAAGGCCAGGCTGGATGGGGCTTTGAGAAACCTGGTCTAGTGGAAGGTGTCCGGGCCCATGATAGGTGGGTTGGAACTGGATAATCTTTAATGTCCCTTCCAACCCAAACCATTCTATGGTTCTATGATTCACCCAGAGTTTGACAGAGTTCTTTAATTGTTCATGTGTAAAGTGTGATATCTGTGACTTAGAATAATACAGTCTAGATATAAATGTAAATTTTTGTAGCTCAAAGAAGTCCTCGTCTAAGTATCTTTGTTCTACCTCAGGACTACTACAAAATTTTTCTATAGTTATACATAGTTTAAGTGTTTAAACTGAATCATGCTTAGAGAATATGAGCCATTGATATTTTTCATATTAAATGTGGCTACTCTTGCTGCCTCTTAATTGGCTTTTATGTGGGTTAGAGATAGTTTACAATAATTAAGCTGTAAGTAAGATTTCACATAGGACTTCATGATCTCTAAATAGCTTTTTCAGGGCTCAGATATGGAGAATGATGTCATGTCTACAACCTTGAAAAAGAAATCATTATTAAAGATACATAAAGAATGATCAGATGGGAAAAATGTATCCATTAGAAAATCTGAGAGGTTGCTTCATATTCATTAGTATCCCTTAATGCTTGAGTAGAAGTTTTTGTTAATGAAGCAGTCACTTTAGTACATGTGATGTGTAAACATGTGTAAACATATGTAAACATGGGTAGACCAGCCTAAGTTGGAAATATTTTATTCTTATAAGAAGAACAAAAGATAAGAAATGCCAGTTTTCACTTTAAAAAAAATACATTGTTGTATTTGAATTCTTGCTACTGTAATGCAGGCAGTGTTAAGTTCCACAATTTAATTAACATTCTTAGGGATGTTAACCCATTATGGAAATTACAGATTGAAAACAGTATACTAAGCCTCATCTAATTAAGTCAGTTTGGACCAAAGTTCCTTTTCTTGATCAAAGCTTTTTGTTCTCTTTTAATCAAATCATTTTGGGTTTAGGTTTAGGGGAAAAAAATCATTTAAAAAACGTGATAGTGTTTTTAAAAAGTGGGTAAGCCAGGACACAGCTATTTTTCATGACTTGCCTACACATTAGCTACTTTTTAAAGGTTTTATTCAATTATAATTTGTGAGTTTAACTTTACTGAAGTGAAGGGATTCAAGTAGGAAAAAAAGGATACAATAGTGAAAAGGATCATATAACAGAGAAATCAAAGGAAATTGAATGTTTGGAGGATGGCATAATGGAGGTGTTAAAAACTGGGATGCGTGTGAAGGAACAGTATTTAGGAAAAGCAGGTTAGCAAAATGGAATATATGACATAAATGGATATGCGTGAATTTATTTTTATTTTGTCCTAGGTCATAAAGCAAATAGTATACAACCATATAAAAGCAGATGTATAGGAAAAAAGGGATTCTGGCAATGGCTTTTAAAGTAATTGGTGACCTAGATTTCAGATCATGGTAGATGTGATCTAAAGTTCAGGCCTGACTTGACCGTGTTCTTCTCAACAAATGCACATTAGATTCACATACTAGGAACATTTTGCTAAGGGCATATGTTACTGCTATGTAAAGACAGGTGTTCTGGACCTGCAGGACAGTGTAAAGTGGGATGAGAGTTCACATTTTCCAGCCCTTCAGAAAACCTTTTATGCTCTCTCAGTAAATGTATTTGTGCTCTATAGCAGCCTCAAATTTGTATTTGAGCTCCACCTGTTACATAAAATTGCAGGCATTGTGTGTGATAATCTAAATTAATTTCTAATTTAGTCCTTTAAATATTTAGAAGTTTATATTACCAAAAGGGAGTTGATTTAGAGGGCATTTTCCATGAGAATACAAAGTACACGTCAAAATTCTGTTGGGGTAGTAAAATTGCACGTATTCTTACAGATGGTTAATTTGTTTCTCACTTGAGTATTTGGAACTGAACAATGTGAGTTCTTTTATACTCTATTTGACTTTGCAAAGTTGAGATACGACACTTTTCTGATAGGCAAGGTAGGTGTTTAAGTTGTATAAAACGTGCCAGACAGCAGAGTTTGAAAAAAGTGCAAGGCCTTGGAAAAATAAATTTCTTTGCATACAGAATGTAATGCTTGCCTGCCTGCTACAGCTGGAGAGTGAGAAGCAAAGATAGTTGTATGCCCCATTTCCATGCTGCCAAGTCATTGGTTCCTGGGGCCTAACTTGTACTTCAGCTACAACTTATACTAGTCTATTAAACACTTCATGACTGATTCCAGATTACCCAAGCAGATTTTGGTCTGGAATCCTCTCCTAGTCACATGAAAAGGAAAATGTTAAGTGGGTGATCTGAGCTTTATACTGTATGAGATATTTCTCTCTCAGCATCTGACCTATGATAGGTACGCAGAGCCTTTCATCAAATTATCTGTCAGAGAAACTTAATGCTCATTATGATACCTATTTTATTGGTGGCAATGTTAATGGGAAAAGGAAGCCAAGGAAACTAATCATACAAAGCTCAGAACCAGAAAATGGAGTAGAATTTAAGACTCATCTGTTCCATGTTAAATTGTAGATTCTGCTGAAATAAAATGCATTTAGGCTTTGAGAATACAGATATAACTACACACTAGAGACTAAGTTGTTTTGTCCTTGTTCAAGCAAATCCTGCCCCCAGACTGAACTGAGAATTTAGATTGAGTGAAGACCGCAGAATTGAGCCCTAAAGGAATATGACTTACTGCAATAAAAGACACAACAGAGTTAGAATAACAATACTGCTAGCAACATGTAACAAAGGAACAACATCACTTAGGGAAACATTTGAATAGAATGAATTAATTAGAAGCAGGACTTTGATCTAATGCTTATGACAGTATTTATGTTCAATGTAACCTATAATTTGTATTACCTCAGTTCTGTCGTATACTTTTTCTATTTCCTAAATAGTGTTTGCCTATCTTTTACTGTTCATGAAAGAAAATGTTTTACACTGTCAACATATTTGTTTGTTTTAATGAAAGATTCTAACTAAAAATATAATGATGTGTCAAACAGAACTAACCCTCCAGAGAAGATAAGCAGATGGAAATAGTGCTATGAAAATGAATGTATTGTAATGCAAATAATTTGCTTTTTCATCACAAATTATCTTCAAGTCCCACCCAGAACATACTAATGATGAAGAACTAGACCAAGCTTATGGGTTGATTCTGCTATCATTTGCATTGGTGTGAGACATATGTAACACCATTTGACATCAACAGAGTAATTTCAGATTTACAATAATGTAAATTAAGGCTCAATAATCAGAAAATTAGTAAAGCTAAGTTCTTTAAATACATTTTAAGCTGAATGAAAGGTCTAATATCTTACTGGTGAGCTCTCTCCAATTTTAGTTTTAAATCTACTATCTTTCAGAGAAAGGTATGGATTAAGACTGATTTGAAAAAGGTCCATATTCATTGAAGAGACATTTTTAATTTCCTTTTTTAATGCCTATTTTAATATTCACATAGTCTGAATCTCTTTGCATAGTCTATTTTCAGGCAAGTATTTGTTAAAATACAGGTTATATTTGTGCTCTGTGCCTTTTTTAAGTATAATTAAGTATGTAGGTTGATTTTACAACAAGCAAGTCTGCACAATTTTTAATATTCATAAAATTGAACTCTTCCATGTGAAAACCACCTACCTATATTCCCATTATAGTATTTATTCACAAAATTAAGAAATCAGTCCTGCTAAGTATGGTGTCTGCATTAATATGGAGAAGCTAACTGTGTGATGATTTATAAACATGGGCTTTGGTGTTCCTGCAGAATTCTAGTGAATAAGACTCAGGGAAATATGTTGAACACAATTTCTTTCAAGAGTTGGTGGATTTCAGTTTCACTGCTTGGTATGTTCATTTGTTCTGACTTTTTGCTGAGTCTTGCAAAGCCAAACATAAACTCTTTTGAAAACTGCCTTTGTTTCTTTTTCTTCTTGAAGCTTTTAGCTCTCTCCACATTTCCCACTCTCCTCGTCTTTCTCCCAATGACTTTGAATGAAATTCCTAGTTAAATTCTGCTACTTTCATCATTAATTCCAGGCAGGTGTAAATACAAGACTTATTACTGGAAACTTTGGTGCTTCTGACATTGCCATGGGATGGAGCCTATCCAGAAGCAATGCTCGTGGAAGTGAGACCTGGCCTACCTCTGCTCACTATAAAGATGACAGCAGTATGCAGAGGAGAGAAATAGATAGAAGGAAAGAAGCATGAATTAACATTGTTAAATAATTGTTAGCATCATTACCTTCCTGTAGCATCATTGGGGTGGGAGGCCACAGACTGATAACAATCCAAGTAAGAACCATTGATTGCCTGTAATAATAGGGAAAATCACAGAAATAGTTCTGGTGCTACATGGATAGCAGGGTCATTCATGGTTTATGTTGACAATATATTTGAAAATCCAAAACAAACCAAACCAAACACCACCAAAAAAAACCCCAAACCAACCAATAAATAGCTGAAAATGCAGCCCCTTCAAGTAGGTGGAATGCATTGCCTGGTGTGGAACTGCTCTGGGCTGCCAACCAGGACTTGGAAATGCTGAAATGGTCTAAATAGGGCTAGAAATCGTGGTTTTGGTTTGGTTTTGTCTAGGTTTTTGTTTATAGAAATTTATTAATGCTTCAGAATAAAAATCTTAAAATAAAAATTGCTATTAGTCTTTCAAGTCTATGCTGCTTAATAAATGAAATTTAGATTAAATGCCATGGAGTAATGTGGTTCTGCTCTTGTGCCTGCTCCATCCAAATTTCCCTTTGTGAGACCTTCTGGACAATCTTTAATTAGTGTGGTTTTCCTGACTGGCAATGGATCCAACCCTTGGTAAGAGAATCAGACTGGTAATTGAGGAGGGGTCTCTTCCTACTGACAGTCTACAGAAAAAACTTTAAAACTTAAAAAGTTATTTTATTTTATTTTATTTTATTTTATTTTATTTTATTTTATTTTATTTTATTTTATTTTTTATTTCATTTTTAAATTTTATTTTATTTTATTTTATTTTGGAATCAAAATAAGATTAAATCTTTGTTTACTGCTGAGTAGAATTCGAGCTGGATAAGAGCTTTTTGGATAAACTAGAGATAATTGTTCTACCTTTGTAAAGGTGATAAAGAGAACTTACTTTTTTTAATTTAAGATCCTAAGTAGAGTGGCATAGCTGGTAATTTATTGGTTTGGACTAATTAATTGATAGACTGTAAGAGCTTCATTTATTTTAATATTTTGTAATAAATTGTACCACAAAATTCAAAGTACATGTCTTATTAACAAAACCAAATAACTTTGAATACTTTTTTCTGCTCTGAAACTATTGACATGCAAAAATAAATTTCCTCATTTGGTTGTTCAGTCACAAAAAAATAATTAAAAATCCATACAGTTTATTCAAGGCTTTAATTCATCTCCACTGAGCAAGCAACTGCTGCTCTTTGAGGAAGCTCCCAGGCATTTGTTATTGCCCCTCTTCCAGATGTTACTGCTCTACTAGTAGAGTCAGCAGAATGGAGTATGTGGAGGTGCATCAGCTGTTCAAGTTTAGTTCAGCTAATTAGCTTTAATCTTTGATTAGGGGACTTGGGCCAAGAGTCTGGGCTGAGAATGGGAGTTGCTTCAGGGTTAGCATATGTTGAGTTCTTCCGTAAGATTATAGTTTGTTACACAGATTCAGCAATGTCTTAAACTACTGCAAAAAAATCACTAGATCTCTTTTTCAAAGATCTTACATTTTATCTTATACTTTAGTGACCAATGTTTCTATAAAAATTATGTTTCCATTTGGAGTTACTTTTTTTTTTTTTAAATGACCTTGATTTTATTAAGCAGAACTGAACTAGTGTGACTCAAAGATTTTCTTCCTCTTCTCAAGTTAACGTGTCTCTTTTTGTGCTTCAGGTGTGGCTTGCTGTAAAGAAATCTGTAATATAACTTTCTAAGAGAGTTGTCATCTTTCATGTGCCTGTCTTCTCTGTTGGTGCTGCTGCCCACTGCGTTTCCTTTACTCATTTGTTCTACCTCCTGGAAATGTATTTATCTGCCATGCTTCAGATGACGAATCAACAGAAACACTGTAAAAATCATTTTATGGAACACTACAGAATTTTTGAAGCATTGTTATAAATTCCTCACCACTATTTTGCATTTTAGTAATTGTGAATTCTACAGTTGCTGTTAGAAGTATGCAAACTGTACTTTGCAAATATTAATGTGCAGAATAGGAGTACTGGCTTTTTTGAAAACATGGGTACGTATTAATGCAGTGGCTATTTAACTCAAGCAGTTAAAATTGCTTTGGATAAGAAGGAAATGGAGGAAATCAGAGGAGCCCCAATGTGATTTATTCAGGACTTAATAGGGTATGGCAGTTCTTACAATCCAGCGTACCAGAGACTGTAAACCAGCAATAAATGCAGAGCGAAAAAAGCTCATAGGTGTTTCCAGATGGTGTGATTACGGTGGGTCTCGAAGTTCTGCTTAATTGTCAGTGTAGGTAGTTAGAGCAGCCAGTTAGAGCTAAGAGGAAGGCTTGCTATTAGTAGGGATATAGGTCACTACTGGAAATTCACCGGATTTTTCTTCCCTAGATTGTTCAGGTTTAGTCATGACTTGAACACAGCTGCTGGTAACAGAGTAATCTGCAATGAAGTATGTTTATTTGGTTTTATACCTAAGTAAGTTCACTAACATATTATTTTCTAACTATTATAAAAAGTAATATCTGATTTTAAAATAGGTATTTTTAAAGTAATAAACGATTTGATAATAAAGTTGCAAATCCATACCTGAAGTTTTATAGGAGATGTATTTTCAAGAACACTAGAAGTCCAGGGGAAGAAGGTATTAAAAAAATTTTTCTGTCTATGCTGAACTAAATGAATTCATACAGTATTTCTGGCCATTTTTTACTACAACAGATGCCCATCTCATGAACAGTTAATGAAGGTATTTTTCTGTAAGATAATAATTATAGAGAAAAAATATGAAATATATGAAAATATATGAAATACATGAAATATATGAAAAAAAAATGACTTGATACTCAGTAAACTTTCTTGCTGTATAATTGTATATGATCCTTTAAAACCCTATAATTGTTAATCCATTCATTCATTATAGAATCATAAATTTCAGGCAGCTCTGGATCACTTTTAGCTTTCAATTTGATCATAACATCTGTCAGTAAGATTAAAATATGTAATATAGCTCCTCATCGAGTTAGTATTACTTTATGATGATACCTCACCATCGTCAAGACATGATTCTTAACAGTCTGTGATGATTGGAAGGCTGTATTGATAACATCCACTTTCTCCCGACTTAAGGATTTAGCAATGATCTGTGAAACATTAAAAGTCTTCCTTGCTTGTTTGTTTATTCTAAGACAACACTCGGTCTTGCAAGCATAGAGTGCTTATACTAGGTGTATTAGCTTCCTTTTCATGTACCAATAAGTATCGGGAATGCTCTGTCATATCTTGGTTTGTGACTTGCAGCCAAATAGCAGGTTCAATTGTTTTCTCAGGCTCTTCCCTGTTTACACTGGAATGAGCTCCTTGTGCACTCACTGTAATTTTCTTCTCAACTCATTCTTTTAGTCTCCATTTGCAGGTAAACTGAGCACCAGTCCTGTAAGGCCTGATGTTCTCTTGTACCTTTGGCTGTGTTGCAAGATACCAGACATGCTTTTCCAAACTAAGAAATTTGTCCTACTCTGAATATATTTTTGTCCTCCTGCATGTTTTAAGGTTTGGTATCAACCCTAAGGGCAAAATCTGTTTTGTCTGAAGTTAAGGTGACATTTGCACAATGTTGAAGCTTGATCATGCTTTCTGGTTCTTTCTGAATCTCAGTAAGAAAAGCTGGACAATAAATGGTTTAATAAAATAGATGTATAAATAACATAGAATAAAAAAGGAAATACAGATAGCAAGTAAATCCTATGTGTCCTTCAGATCCCAGGCTCCCTGGATGTATGCAGCATCACACAGAACACCATTGTCCTTCATTTTGGTAATTTGAGCTGTTAGATATAATTTTCTTAGAGAAAACTATATTCAACATTTATACTGTTGAACAGAACGTGTGTTCACACAGGAGCTTCTTGCTGCACAGTTAGATAAAGGCAAGGCTGTGCAGGTGTCATAGTGACTGGTGCCTACAGGCACCTCAATTAAAATGAGCTGTCTGCATTTGTCCTGTGGCCAGGGGACTATGCAGAGCAGCCCAGCCTGAAGGCCACACTGGAGATGCAGCCCAGTCTAGGCTTGTGCCCACTCAGGTAAAATGTGATGTGAGTCACCAACTTCTCCATGTACAGCCATTTCCAGATCAGGATGAATATGTTGCACCGTGGAGCCACATAGATTTTGCTGTTCCCAAACATATTACAAGTTACAAATTATATTAGGAAGCAGTTCAGCTAACAGAAAGTTTCTTGACAGGCTGGGATGTTCTCTCTGTCATAACACCCACTAAAGCAGCAGAGGCTGGCACGAAGCATGCCAGCAGGTTGCCATGCAGTAGCTGCTCATGCAAATATATGGGGTGCTCATGCAAATATATGGGGTGCTCAAGCCTGTAGAACAAGGAATAGAGAAAACATGGTCTGTTCAAGGTCAGTAGCTCCTCAATACAATGTCTTCTGCAAGGCTCCCAATGTAGCCACTGAGAAGGAATCTCTAATGTATTATAGCATTTCCTCCTACACCATACTGTCTGGTAAATTTAGGTTTGTGCTTAACAGTATGAGGAGTGAGGGCATCCAGTAAGAAAAACATATCTTTAATAAGGCAACAATTATAGTAATGTCCCCAACAATATAGGGGAAGGAACAGCAGGGTTATCTGAGAAAAAAAGAAAAAAGTAGAATCAGTAAAATATTTATGTGAATTTATTTTTTCTGTTGGAAAATCCTACTTCAGCAAAACAAAGTGTGGGAACATTTGCAGGAATGTTCTTGTGGGAATGTGTCAGTTGCAATAGTGTTATTTCTGTGGCAGGAAAAAGAAAACAAAATGGTAAATTTGAAACAGCATGTTTCTACACGTTTTGCTTGAAATGTATAGATTTCTCAAGCTTGAGAACACTTTCAAAATATTTCTTTGAATATCTAAAGATGAATCAGTACTACTGTCAAAACTGAAGAGTAACCTGCTCTTAAATTCATATTTTCAAGTGATTTCAAAATTATTCTGTTATTTTCTATTGTCTTTGAGAATGGCTGAACAGGCACAGATGTTGTTTAGACATGGCACTGGTTATGGTAAGTGATGGACAGTCTTTGAAGGTAAGCTGTTTCAGTTAAGTTTAGATGCCTAAGCCAAGGCTTGACATACTTCCTCCTAGACCTGTAGAATAGACCAAAAATCTTACCTGAGCAGGCTCTCAAGAGCTATTCAAAATATGATATTAAAAAAAGCAACTTATAGAGATATAAAATTATAAAAATTGAAGATGCCTCCCTGCAGAAAGTAAAAGGAGAAGAAGATAAGTAAGCCAAAAACTTTATTTACCAACCAAAAACCAGTGGAGAACTTCCGATGTATCCCAAAATAATTAGGAATCTCAATAAGCTTAAAAATTATTAGGCTTTATATGAAGCACTAATGTTAGCAGATCACTTCCTTCATAGTAAGAGAAGTTTTGATCGTAGGACATACATGTGTTAGAGGCATGTGATTTACACGCAGAGATCCAAACTACACCATGAAGAAATTCCATAAAAGCCATTCTACATGTAAAGAGAAAAGAAAAGGAAATTTCTGTGAAAGATATGTCTTTTTTGTACTCTAAAAGAAATACTTCATTAAATTAGGCAAAGGATTGTTTGAAAGAAAAGTTGCTTTGAAGAAATGTGACAAAGCCATTATGACATATCGACTCTCACAGATATGATACACTGATGGAAACTTCAACCTATACTTCAGCTTTCTGTATACCAAGGCTCTCAGCAGTTGTCACAGAAACAGCCAAGAGTGCAGATATTTTCAGCAAGATGATAGAGGTGATATACCAGCACAATGCTGAAAAGATGGCTGCTCCTAGCCACAATCTATAGAGATTGTTAACACCAAAACTGTCTTAATGCTTTTAGAAGAGTTTTCTAAATGCCTTACAAAACAGAAGCATAGAGTTGAAGATTTCTGCAAAAGAAGGCTATCACGTTTTCTATCAGCCAATAAGAAAACTGGAACGGATTATTGAAATATAAAGATGACATTTTGAAGGGAGTTCAGACAAAAGTGTCAATAAGCAGGAGGTCAGAAAAACTGGAAAAAAGATTAAAGGAGGAATTTGCAGAAGTAGTCAGGTGTCACCAAGAGACCCTTTACATTTACATCCTTACGAAACATCATGTCGAAGCTTCCATTACAACCACATGTAAAGAAAAGGCTTAGTGTACACCAGATCCATGACCATTTAGAGGACTTATTTTAGTAGCTTGATTTTCCTTTAACCACTCTGATTTGTCTATGGATTTATGAAACAGAAAAGGAGACTTTTGTACACCTTATCTTCCCTTGACATATTCCTATAGGTCCTTACTTAGACACTGTACTGTGGACAACTATATGGGAGGAAAGTTCAGCAAGTGACGCCAATATGACAACCTGCTTGAAGAAGAGTTGTCATTTCCCTTTTTGCTCCATGAACTACATTCTTTGTACTAATGTTCAACATTAAAGACTGTAGTTATACTGTCAGTCTCCAAGGGAAGCTGATCCAGAACCAACCCGGATCCACGGTGGAGTGGAAGATCTTGGCACAGAGAGAGTTTTTTCTGAGGCAGGGGAAAGCCAAGGCAGTGATGGGATGTGCCAGGAGCTGGCCACTCTCTCATGGAAGGTGCTGATGAGACCTGAATGTTGCAGGGCAGTGGCAACCGCGCCTATAAAAATTTGCCTGGGGAGCATGAGTGACCAGGAGTGCTGCAAACAGAGTGGGCAGAGGATGGCATGGCAGTTTGCACGGCAGGGTATGCAGGAAGGGTGGAGAAGCTCTGCCAGCTCAAGAGTTTAGCTCAATTGGTGGTTATCACCCTCCCAGAAGGATCCTGACTATGGTATCCACCAGGCACAAAGGTATGCCATATGCACTCACCAGCAAGGAGGCAGCAACCCAGATAGAGCTTCCACAGAAACATGCAGCCATCCAGACCTCAGGCTGTAGGGAGTGCCAGAGCCTTTCATTGCAATGGGATGGCAGTAGAGGTAACAGCTGTATGAGGTGTGACCAGGCGGGTGAGCTGCTCAGCCTGGTGGTAGAGCTGAGAGAGGAGCAGAAAAGTTAAGAAGCATCAGGGAGTCTGAGAAGGAGATAGACTGGTGTGATCATGCTCTGGCCTCATTGAGACAGGAACAGCTACCAAAAAAAGCAAGATCAAGGGAGTACTGTATCCTCACCCACCAGACTGAAGACAGTAGCTCAAGGGAAAGGAGTGAATGGAGGCAAGTCCTCACTTGGGGTGGCAGGCGAAACCCCGCTTTGTCCCCCTTGCCCTCCCAGGTGCCTCTGCACAAAAGGTTAAGAGGCTCTGGATGTGGAAGGCCAGTCAAGGGATGAGGAGGGTGAAAGTCCATCTACATCAGAGGTGTTGACAGGATCAAAAAGGCCTAGCCCCATACTACAACCACCTCCACAAGGAAGAAAAGGTGGGTTATAATTCTAGATGACTCCCTTCTGAAGGAAACAGAGGGTCCAATACGCCAGACAGACCCTCCTCTTAGGGAAGTCTGATGCTTCCCAGGGGCCTGGGCTAAGAACATCACCAGGAAACTTCCTAGCCTGGTAGGGCCCTTGGACTACTACCTGTTACTGGTCTTCCATGTGGGTGGCCATGAAGCTGCAACCTGTAGTCTAAGTGCCATCAAAAGAAACTTCGAGGCCTTGTGACAGTTGATAAGGGAATCAGGAGCACAGGTTTTTTCTCCTCTCTCCTTCCAGTTGTGGGCAGTGGCAATGGAAGAAACAGACAGATGCAGTCTATTAATATATGGCTTTGTGGCTGGTGTCACTGCCACAGTTTTGGGTTTTTTGATAATGGGATGGCCTACACAGCACCAGGTTTGCTGACATCAGATGGGGTTCACCTTTCTTAAAGGGAGAATAGGGTCTTTGTACATGAGCTAGCAGGGCTCATCAACAGAGTTTAAACTAGACAGTGGGGATTGGGGGAGGGGGATGATATCAAGTTCACCTGTGACAAGCTGTGAGACAAGATGCCAAGGATAGAGGGGTGGGATGCTAGCAAGGACACTCAGCTGGTGTCCTTGAGTTGTGTTGGTCATGCTGGAACACAAATTAAGTCTGATGGAGATGAGATGGGGGCTCCTGAGGTAATAGAGGCCAGCGGGAAAACATCAGTGAAATACTTCAAAGGAATTAAGGGGTTTTCCTCTGAGAAAGTGATGCAGCCAACAGCGCAGCTTGAGTGCCTTTACACAAATGCACGCAGTGTGGGCAATAAATAGGAGTTGGAAGCCACTGTGCTGCTAGAAAACTATGACCTAGTGGCCATTACTGAATCTTGGTGGGATGGATCCTATGACTAGAGTGCAGCTATTGATGGCTACAGGCTATTCAGAAGGGACAGGCAAGAAAGGAAGAGTGGAGGGGTTGCCCTCTGCATCAAGAGATAGAGTGTGAAGAGCTGTCTCTGAAGAATAGCCACAAGCAGGTTGAAAGCTTATGGTTAAGAATCAGAGACTGAGGCAACAAAGGAAACCTTGTCGTTAGTGTCTATTACAGGCTGCCCAGTTAGGGGAGATTACTCGAGCCCTCAGCACAGGAAAGACAGACCTCTTGGAGATGGTCCAGAGGAGGTCACCAAGATGATCAGTGGGATGGAACACTTCTCCTATGAGGACAGGCTGAGAGAGTTGGGATTGTTCAGCCTGGAGAAGAGAAAGCTCTGGGGAGACCTTATTGTGGTCTTACAGTACTTAAAAGGGGCCTGTAAGAAAGATAGGAGCAGATTTTTTAGCAGGGCCTATGGTAATAGGACAAACATTAATGTTTTTAAACTAAAGGAGGGGAGATTCAGGCTAGACATGAGAAGAAACTTGTTACACTGAGGGTGGTGAAACACTGGCCCAGGTTGCCCAGGGAGGTGGCGGATGACCCATCCCTGGAGACATTCAAGGCCAGGCTCAACAGGGCTCTGAGCAACCTGATCTAGTTGAAGATGTCACTACTCATTGCAGGGGGGTTGGAGTAGGTGGCCTTTTAAGGTGTTTTCCAACCAAAAATATTCTATGATCACATGATTATATATATAGAAAGCTTCCAATAAATATTTCTAGATCAAATATTAATGCTGCCTATGTTAGTACAAAAACCAGGCAAGAAAAATGAAGCTTTAAAACACTATCTGCACTTCGGTAGTACAAGCAGCATGGGAAACATATTACTTATCTGCTTTCTAACATCCCCTTGAGTAGCCCCAACATGTGGTATCAGGGATTAGGACGGAATGTACAGGCATAAAGAACTCTCAACGGAGAGTCCAAGTAATGTTTCACACTACTTAGAGCCCTGAAAAAGCCTGCATAGCACGGATGAGCTTCTGGGATTGCTGAAGGTAGATTGTTAAGCGAGAAGCAGACTAGACAGACTAAAGGTGTAAATGTGGCTTCAAATTTTGCTAGCTCATATTTTCTTATGCATGTACATTTCCAGCGAGGTTAGTACAGAGCTTTCCTCATGTGTATTTGGAATTTAACATGCATCCATGCATTACATTTGAGGTAACTATTTACCAAATATCTCTGTGGCCTTGCATTGCAAGGCCCAATGTTAGATATGGCATTTCCGATAAAGAGCATTTCTAGAAAGGTTCATAAATGTTCAATTATAGATTCTCTTGATAATGTTATACATATAATATATAATGTAGATGAAGTTTCTTTTGTGGTTTTATGCTTTGTTTGGGTTTTTTTGCCATCACAAATGAAAAATTCTGTTATTTATTCTTTATTTTGTATTCATTTTCCCTATTCCCTTCTTCACTTCAGATTCAGAGCATTGACTTTTTTACCAAAGTGAAGTCAAATTATCTAGCAAATTGAAGAACATTCAGTCACTTTTTTTTTTTTAAATGAAACAGATCAAAACTCATAATCTAGCTAAAAGCGTAAGGACTTTCTAAGCAGATGAAGCTTTTAGAATCACATATTTGTGTGACGTTTTAGCTCTAATTGTTTGTAATAAAGTTATTTTTACTGAAATGCACCACAATTTTATTTTAAGACCTACTCAGTTCATAAGATATGTAAGTTTCCTACCTCTGAAAAATCAATGTAAACACATCAGCTCTGGCAGGTTGTTATCAACGTTTCACAGAACCTAAAATCAGCCTAAAAGATAACCTTCCATAACTCAGAGGAAAAGACACACTTTCAAATTTCCCTGTCAGTCTATCTCGAAGGAGACAAAGCCAGAAAAAATGTCTTTAAATGTGATGGTCTCTTATGATCCATTTCTAAAATTGTGTTTCCCATTGGATGGATCTTTTATCAAGACAAGACAAAGCTTTATGCTATCTTGTCTGACAGTGAAGCACGTACTTCATACAACTTGCTGCGAGGGTTATCTCATTTAAGCTACTCTGTGATCAGCAACCTGTTTCTCCCATGGAGCTCTTCAAAGGTGGCTAGTACCCAAAACACAAGAGAGGAAAATCAGGCATTTGAAACCACTTTTTTTTGGTCATTTTCCTGTATTGCTTCCATCTCTCTTACCTATCTTGTATGTTGGGATCATAATTTCAAACAACTCAGAGCATAGAACAGGCCAGTCTGGGATTCAGCACATTCATAATTTGTAGCACATTTTGCACATACACCTCCTCACTATGCATCCCAGGTGAAGTCAGAAAAAGATACTTTGGTATTACATTCTCTGGGATGTTGGATATTGAACTATGTCAAACTGTAAAGTATGTTTCAAAATGTATGTGAAGCAGGATTTGATGTATGTGTCTGTTCTGACTCTTAGAAAACTTCCTTAATATAATACTGAACAAGAAAGGCTGCTTGTAATTTCAATCCATCAGAGGACAGCTGGACCTTAATTTAAAAAACTGAGCAAAATTTTCCTTTGTCCCTGGGTCACTCTCAGTGGAACCGATTTGACTCCCTCCAGAGACAGAGGTTCAAGAAATGGGGCAGAAGGGTTTGTTGGAAATAAGGGGAACTGGGTTATGCCATGTCTCTTCGTAATACTGGTGATACAGAAAGCAGAGACCTCCTGAATCCTCTGAGCTACAGGTATATCATGGTAACTTCAAAAAACTCTTGGTATTTGTATTACAAATTACAAGTTTTCTTGACAACACTGAAATCAAATTACATCCATCAGCAATATGCAACCAAATTTGGAGAATTTATTTTGAAAAGGATGATACTTTATTGATTTCACCCTCCCTTTAGTCACAGTGTCAAATTATGGATATTTCCCTTCGGTATGTCTCTGACCTCATGGCATCCAGTCATCAGGAAAATTTGTAGTATGTACAAGACCGTGCTCCGTGCACTCACACACAGTCTCTTGCAGGGCTTCAGAGTGAGAACTGGTGGAAAGACTATTCTGAGGAGTGATACAGAGAGGAATGCTGGTGGGAACTCAGTGCTTGAGAGCTGAACTGAGTTGAATGTACTCAGATAATGTGCCCTCATGGAACTGAATCTGATTCTAATGTTGCCAGAAGTAACATGCTACAACTGAGGATGATCATTCCTGAATAATGGGAAGAAGTCTGTGGAGTCCCAAATAATAAGAAATAGTTTACAACACTCTAGAAGCATGAAAAAGTCTGAAACGAATGAGAAATACCCATATGTTAACGGCATCAACTTGAGGCTTTCATTCCAACAGAACTGCCTTTAGTACTTTAAAGCCACCTGTGCTATAGGTTACAGGGCTGTGTTACAGGATCTTTTGGACATGTTTGACATTCACTGCTCTTTCCAGAGCATAGATGGAGGGCATGGGAAGCTTTGCAGTGTACCACATGGTGCACTGGACAAATATCTCCACAGCCTCTCCTTTATTGTGCATATGGAATTTGCTTCTTTTACCATTAGAAAAAGGCCAAAATAACTGAAAATGAGGCTAACTCAAGGTCATTCAAGACTTGTCAAAACAAAGCAACCTGATTTGCATCATTTTTCTCAGTACACCAGTCTGTGAGTTTTGTCTCTCTTCTCCTCTCATCTTCTCTCAACTCCTCTCATCTCCATGCCATGCCATCTTTTTCCATGCTAGTGTCTTCAGTTTTCTGCTTGTTTCATTGTTATTGATAGAGCATAACATTATCATATTTAAATACCCATTAGTTACTAAAATTTGAAACCAGCTATGACACAAAGTAAAATAAAGTATCAGAGTCTCAATTTTCTTCTCATTGCTAGTGCTTCTGGCCATCCCATGTGAGCTGTTAGTATGATGAATAAACATGGTTTGAATTGGTTCATTAGGGTGGAACTATAGATCACTCCTGATGTCTCCTTTATTCTTTGAAAAAGAGGCTTCATTGTTTCTATATATTTGGCTGTTACAGCTGTGATGTTGCAAAGCAAAACAAAGTGCTATACAACAAAATGCTCTGCTTATAGAAAATGCAAAAATAGGCAGAAGAAAAGATAAATGTGATGCAAATTGAATGTTTTATCTTGCTGAGTGCCAGGCATATTTACTTGGAGGGAAATTCTTCCATAAGTCATGGAGTTACAATGACTTGTTGGAAATATGTTCTCATCAAAATAACAACTTAATATTTAAGGATTAAAGAGAGTGCTACAGTTTAATATTTGTTCTACCCTGGAATTAGGTACAATACTATTACTTCTCTGTAATATCTATCACTCCCCATCTGAAGCTGCCTAAAACATTTTAGTCAATTAAACCTAATTGCACATCTACAATGACAAAGTTTGTTCCAGCCATTGGGCAGATGGAGAAATGTTACTGACAAATGTTAAAATGCCCTTGCCTGAACATTCACTGCCAATATGCTCTTTATTTCAGTGGTCTTTTTTACGATGAGTGTTCTGTGGCACTGCTTGTCTTTGAAATTAGACTAACATTTTTCTTTCTTTTTACAGTGTTAGTAGATCACTATGAAGTTAATTATTTTGATTTATGTAATGCCTGGATATCCCACCAGATTCATGAAAATCCCACTATTTGCCTGATCCGTGCTGAGAGTCACTACCTCAGACAGCTTATTTGTTCAAATTAGACAAAATAAGTTTGTGAAATAGGAGAAGAGAATTTAAAAAGAAAAAAAATCCCCTGATAATTGCATAGAAAAGCAATATGCATGTCCACAGTGACCCAAAATGTTAGCTGTATAGCCAAAGTCCAAAGCAGGTCTTGTTATTCCCAGCTCGGTGTTCTAGCCAGAAGACCACATATATGGATTCCTGTCCTTTTACTGGTGTTTTGAACTAAATATTTACTGAGGTATGAAACCAGTCATACTCTCAAAACAAGAGGTGTGTAATTTTGAAACTCATAAGCATAACCAATATTCGAGGACCATCTTGTATAAGTACCAATGAGGACAACATGTATCCCTGTCTTTTTTTTCCTTTCCTTCAGATAAAAAGAAACTGAGAACATCGTCTGGCTTTTCAGTTACATGTGAGTGGAATCACACAACACACTATTAACAATGCTTTTACCACCTAGGACTTCATGTAGTACTTCTGCTTTGAATAGTGATTTTTGGTTTTATGCTAAAAATACCATACCCATTTCCACAGCAAGGTACATACCATTGCTGCCAATAGAGGATATATGCAGTTAATGTGCAGATGGAGTCATCAGACTCCCAGTTTCTATATTTCAGTGCCCTTCATATTATTCTGCAAAAAGTTATTCCTTAAAATGACTGAGCATGCTGCTGCAAAAGCTGTACTTCTGGCAGAACTTTATAGGAGATTCTGTAGTGACAGGCCAGTATGCAAGGTCAGTAGTGAACAAATATCAACTCTAACGTAAGAAGGTATTTTCCTTCGTGGAGATTTTTGTCTTCATGAGAAGCAAAGCTGAAACCTAATTGTGTTCCTTGTTGATTTTGTAAAAAGGTTTTTTATCACAGGAAGGCCTACCAAACAGCCTGCTTCACAAATTCTTATTAAATAGAATTATACCACCATTCTACCTATTTTTTTCACACATAAATCCTGTTGCAAGTGGACACAGGACCTTACATTTCTTTGCCTTAAATACTGCGTGCTAAGTGCTGCATCAGTCATTATGTTTCACTCCAGCTATACTTTCATTTTAACTGATGAAATAATATTCATTTATAAGTGCACCAGACTGATGAAGTGCTTTTTTTTCCTGAAATTTGTTGACTGAACATAACATTTTCACTTCTACTTTTCCTTTAAAAATATTTCCCACAAATACATAGAGAAAAGAACACAGAATCAGAGAACAGCTAGCAGAACAAACAAGAAGCTAGAAGCATATGTTGATAACAGCGGCTTTCAGTTTTCCATTTCTGAAATCCATAAAGCAAATAAGCAACTGAAATGCAGTACAAAACATTTAACATCCCACTCTGACACTGCAAAACATCAAATGAAAATATTCATATATACAGCAGCTGTCGGAATTTTTTACCTCTTGATTATCAAAAACATTATTTACAATCATGTGATTATGAGCTTCTGAATGCCAAAACATGTTACTATAGCACTGGATTTTGTGAAGTCTCACTGTCCAAGAAAGACGATCCTTTTAATTTCCAAACTAAAAGCCTGTTTTTCGCTATCTCTGCAACAGTAGTCAATTTGTGAGAGGACTAAATTAACAATTTAATCTTGATTGTAGTAACTTCACAATAAAAAACTGTCTTCCCCAAGAGACAATAATCTTTAACAGCAAATAAAACACCAAAAAGATCCTAATGTTTGGTCTAGTGGCTGATATTGTTTGTCCATTTCACCACTATTTTTATAATCTTTACAAACTCTCGTAGATTGACATTACATGCTTGTGTGTTTGGCTTGTTAATGATTGTTGTTGACTATTGGAAATGAGAACAATGTAGAATCTAGTATTTCCAAGTACATTAGTATATGTAGATTCAGTTCTAAACAAATTGCACATTCAGTCTTCGATGCTACTCATATAAGGTCAAGTGACACAGCTTAATTACAATATTTCAACAGAAGGTTTATTTAGATGTGCTTGGACATCATAAGAAAGAAAAAGGCATTTTAGAAAGAGATTACCGTTTATTAAACTGTGTGCAAAAATGAGCATCACTGATAGGAACAATGAAAGAAAAGCTTTCCAGAAAGTTGTTAAGCACAGTTATACAAAGTACACCTCGTTTACAGCCTACAAAGTGAATTTTTATAAGCTGCAAATGAAAATTCCCAAGAATCGGAGTGTAAAAAGTAAAATATGACTACTATGACTACTTAATCAGTTCACAGCTTGTGCTTCAATTAAGCACGATGTTACTGTTCCAAACTTTAAGATCACAAACAGTAGCATCCCAAGAGTGTCTAATAAGCACTAAAATAACAACTGAAATAGTTTTCTAGCCCTTTTCTAACCCTAACCTTCCTGATAAAGCTCTTTCTTTCTGTGATTTAGAATTGTTTCTGCTTTTCTGACTTTTTTAATTTTACTTCAAACACAAGGTAATTCTTGAAACACAGGTAAGACAATACACTGGGGAACAAAGAATAATCTAATACTTCTTTTTAACTTGCTTTACAAAGTTGCAGTTAGAACAGAATTTATCCCTGTGCCATAAAATCAAACATTATATGTATGCCGCTTAAGTCCCACTTATCCGGACAAGAGTTGTACAGTACATAGGACTTATTCAGGGCTTATTTTTACTTTGAGGATGCAGTCTTGGAAAAACTATTTTCACTGTGCAGAGTTCATGTCATCTCATTATCTTCAGGCTAAACTACTAACATACTACGTTTCCAATAGTCAACAACAATCATTAACAAGCCAAACACACAAGCATGTAATGTCAATCTACGAGAGTTTGTAAAGATTATAAAAATAGTGGTGAAATGGACAAACTAAAGGTCTCTGTCCCTATGTGAATGGAAGGGAATGGACTGTAAAGAGAGATGTTGGCTGCAATCTCATTATGTGATATAGAAACACCTTCCCCTGGACATGCAGGCATTTTCCCTGCAAGTAGAGAAAAGCAGCATACTCCTGCACAGGGACCTACAACATTGTGGAGGGTATGGTTTGAGAAGCAGCTAGGAAGAACCCTACATTTTGTTTCATACACCCTGTGGCAGCTTCTTCAGCTTCTTGTACTTGATGTCTGGGGTTGAACTGGAGAGAAAAAGTATGCTGTGCAGAGATTGTAGAAGTAAGCTCAAGCACTGTAAGCAGTGCTGGACATCAAGCCTACTGGAAGCCTACACTCAGGAGAGACCAATAGAAACATGAAACAGGTTCTAGATGTCCCACTAACTCTGCCAACACATAACAACTTGTATATATAGTTTGGCATGTGTATACATAATGGAGGATGAAGTACTGTATGCTTGTATTCTAGTCTCTTCTTGACATCTTGATTTTAAGTATAATATGACATGGATGTTCCTTACAGCAGAATGATAGTTATTTGCAGCCTAATAACATAATTTTTGTGTTGGTCATAGCCAATTTCTTAAACAAATGTCCTACACAAGGCAAAACATGTAGAAATCTCATGAATTTTGCACTTATTAACAAGCAGAAAATTATATTCAAACACATTCCTTATTATTGTTGCAAAGCTTTCAGAAAAACTGAAAGAGGTCTCTTTTAAAGATTTCCTGTCCCACATTGTTATGTTGTTGTTCCTTTTACACAAATTAGCAGGAAGAGAAAATATAAGCAGACTTTCAAGAAAAAACAAACAACAACTTATTTCTACATACTTTACAATACGCTTCAATTTCAGAAAACGTTTTTCAAAGTGTAGCAAAACTACAACCGAATTAATCTTTTTTTCCAGGTACATAGAATGTATTCATGTCAACAGAAAGGCCACGGCTATTTCAAGATAGTTAATAAGAAAGCAATAAGAAGGACAACAAAATTCCCTTCTGTACCCTTCTGTCTGAAGTACTTTTGTTAAATGCTATCACAAAGTAACTACTTTTTGCTTGCAGACATGGGAGAATAGAAGTGACCATAAGGAAAAAAAACATTAAATGACAACAAAAATGACCAAGAAAATACGGTAATAATACGTCAGTTATACAAGTTTTAATGATCCACATTCCAGCTATAGTAGTTATTCTTCTCTGTAGAAATGGACCAAAGGAGGAAGGAGGAATTCTGATCAAGATCTAGACATAGTCCAGAGTGAAACAGGTTTCCACTTGCATTAGATCAAAAATACTTTCTATCTTTTTAATGTCGTCTTCCAACATCTGTCCACTGAGCTGTCTGCACAGTGCAATTGCCAAAAAATACTGAAGTCGGTATCAGATAAAATATATGCAACTATCACTGAGATCTAAAGCATTAATGAGTATAGGTGAGCACTGACAAGATCCTTTCAAAGCAGAGAGGAGATTTGTTTGTTGCTCTAATGCTGTTCGTGCTGGAGGAAAAATGAGGACTGAGAATTTGAAGAGGGTAATCTTCAAGACCTGCTGTCTAATTCTGGAGCATATTTGATTCCAAGACTGCCTTACCAGTAGCCTGAATACCCAAACATCATTAGGTTTTTCCTTTCTTCCTGAACAAAACCTGCCAGTCTTCTAAAAGGCAGAAAAGAAATTTGTTCTGCCTCAACCACCATCTGCCTTGTGTGCAGCTAGAATGGGGGAAAATAGAAAGGCTGTAATACTTCCTGCCCTGCAATGTCATCCTGTGTTTGAAGTGGCAAAGCACTAGGAAAGCTCTCTTGCACAGCATCATCCACAATTACAAACACCTATTTGGGAAAAGGCTTGACAAATGACAGATAAACTTCCAAATACATCCATCTTCCTGATCCACTCTAACTTTTGTGCCTTTACGCATCTTAAGGGCTGAAATGAGCCAGCATCACCTGATAAGCTCAATGCTAACAATGATACATAGGCAACAGAACAGGTAATACATCCCATTATTTTAATACTACTCAAGTCACTAGTCCTTGCCACTCTACAGTACTTTTTCAGATACATTAACCAGGTCTAAGAATTGTCTACTGATGACTCAAGTGGTCATTTGTAATTTTATTCCCCTTTCATTGTAATATTTGTGCAATTTTAAATGAAATTGAGCCATTACGTACCAGAATATGTGAAATTATTATGTTCATAGAATTGGACTATCCGAACTTCGTTTTCAGAAAAGTAGAATATGGATCTGGAAAAACACTTCAAAAATACACTCTGAGACATCATGAAGGCTAGTGCAAGAATACTAACCTTAGTTGTTTGTAAATAATGCTTGATTTTACTCATAAGTGTTAACTATTTTGATTAATCTGCAGGACTAAAAATCAATCAGGT
Source organism: Pampusana beccarii (assembly GCA_013399365.1). NCBI lineage: Eukaryota > Metazoa > Chordata > Aves > Columbiformes > Columbidae > Pampusana > Pampusana beccarii. Next base: position 136,463 of record VWYH01004360.1, on the reverse strand, counting down.
CTCTCAAACACAATGTGTTTCGTGTGGTTCACTCCATAGATCTGGGATTTGGTTTGTATTTCAAGCAAAACTATTATCGAGACTGTGGATTGTTTTCTCCCCAGGAAAAAAATTAAAATACGTGTTGGCTGGCAAATGGTACATTGCCAACATAACTTTCTCTGGCATCTGTCCATTAGCTCAAAAGGAAGAATTAGCATTATCCTCCTGCTTGGTAAAGGAAATTAATGAGGATCAGAAACTTGGTTGCCTCAACTATTACAGAGCTTCCACAATTAAAGCATAAAAAAGTGCACACACACAAACAACAAACAAAAACAGCAAACATCACCAACAGACCAAAACAAAATAAACAAACACACATAAATGAAAACAGAAGAAAGGGAAGCCATGCAATTATTTTTTTTTTTTGGTCTCTGCAGCTCTGTGCACTCCCATCCTGGTATGCAGAAAATAGCACCTCTGCTAAGGAGAAGACACTTCTGTTTCTGAAATGTTCTGGTGCTCACAGCTTAGCTACATGTAAATTAAGCTGGCAGTAGCATTTTCATGCAGACTTATTTTAAAAGATGAAGTGATGCATTTAGAAAGAAATGATTTGCTGGAGTGTCAGTTGAAAATGAGAATGACAATTAGAAAGAGTACAGACGGAACAAAATAATAAAATGTATTGAAGAAATTAGAGTTATTTATCTGACAGAGATTTACATAGAGGACTGAAAAATATGGGAGAATGAGCTGCAATGTTATCAACTTTGACCCACCAAAAGCAATTAGTGTGATGTCAGAGTCAGCTGGGTTTATGACAAAAAGTAATCTCTGTTACCCAGAGAGATGAAAATAATGACCAGAATTTCTGAGGTGGTATAATAATTCAAGTGCTAAATACTCTGTGAGGGACTGTGAAGGTTCAATTCATATCAAAGTCAGACAAAACTGAGGTCATTTAGGCCTAGACACTCAAAGGTACTTGCGGGCTTAATTTTCCTTCTCTTCCACCCCCAGCAGCATTAAAGCTTTTCTGCATCTCATCATCAAAATCATGTTACATTGGGTTCCCTACCATTAGTAAGATGTTATTAGCAAGTAGTAAGCAGCAGCTTGACTAATGTTGGATAGGTAATAGGAGACCTGTACTTGATTGTTTTTTCATGCATTCATCAAAAAGTGAAATGTGAAAAACGACCTGTTGGCCCATGTACCATTGAAATATCTTAAATTTTGTGACTAAGTAGAATTTGTTACAGATACAACCATGATAGCAAGTAAGCTATATCAAATCCCTGTTTCGAAAATAACTCATGTTAGGTTCATATTTTAAAAATAAGTAAATACAGACATTTTTAAACTAGTGTGTTCATACAGGGACAGTATTTTCTGTTCTACTGCTGCAGTGTGGTGTCTTTCCTTTTCTCTCTCTGTCCTTCAGCAAGGCCCGTCAAAGAGGATAATTGAAAAAAAGTCTGATTTATGGAAACCATTGTGTACACAGCACCAAGTACACAAGTGAAGCCACTGTGTAGAATCCAAGGCAGCCAATTAATCTGTTTTTCCTATTTAGGGAACACAATCGACTTCAGAAGCTCTTTAGCTAAACTTCATTTTGAAACCTTGTTCAAGTGTCTCACGCACTTGTAAGAGCTTTCTGAACATATTCTGTCTACAGATTTGCCGCTGATAATTTCAAGTAATTTCATTTCCTTCTCCTTTTGTTTCACTGTCTTTAAAAAGAGTAAAAATAGTTGTCACAAGGAAGCCTGCAGAGATGATAACATATTTGAAGTTTATTTTGAGACTTTTGGAAATAGAATTTGTCATACTAATTCACATTCTCTCTCTCTGTGTACTTTCTGCTTGAGATATCCATCATTTCCATATTTTTACTGGAAAAATCCTCATGAAAGTCAAAGGAGCAAGGATACTTCTGGTGCCAAAATCTAAAGATAATGCCCCAAACCCAGTGATTTGGTTTATGCAGTGAAATTAGGAAATCTGGTGACTAAATTGTTTCTGTGGACTCTGTGCTGGTGTACAACCTTAGCAAGATAGGACCTCTCTGACAAAGCTCTAACCTCTTCATGCTTAACTGGGTACAAATAAGGCAAAGAGAAACTGAACAAGACTGGTCTAATTATTTGTCTTGTCAAACCAGAGCTCTGCTGTAGAACATCACAATTTTTAGTTTCAAAGTAGTGCCTTATATTGAGGACAGTCAGATGTAACCAGGAAAATTCAAATGCACTAGTCAGCTGAGCTTATGTACAAAACCAAACCACATCAAAAATACTGTAAAATGTTCTTACATACATACACAACATCTTTGGGTGATGAAACACAAATAAGCGTTTTCAAACTACTCTTGCAGTGATTTTGTGAATCAAGTAGGGTAATCACAAGCTAGATTTTCTGTAGGCCTCCAGATCAAAGTTGTTCCCAACAGCTATCTGAGCTTTGGCACACAAATCACTTCTTCATGGAAGTCTGAAATTGGACGTGCATACAACAATTCTTTTTTTCTAGAAGGATTTTTTATTTGTTATTTTTAGCACAAGAAACATAGAGATCAGCTTTTCCCTACAACATGGACACCAGTACTCCTTAGTCTATGTAAGACTTTTTCAGAGAATCCAGAATTCCCGCCCTCCCCCAGAGCTTTTTCTTTCTTTTTTTCCATTGCCTAGCCAACTACTTCACTTCTTCCTTGACTAGCCCTCTAGTATGAAATCAGAGTTGGAAAGCAGGCAGTCTTGTTTCTCAATATACTCTCTCTGGTCTGCCAAAAGAGAGAACAGGGTCTATACTCACAAAACAACCAGTGAGAGACCCTTTGCATTATATCCCATGTTTCTGGCAGGTGACTTCTGAGCGCTCTTGTCACCTCATTAAAACTTCTTGTTACCAATTTGGTTTGAAAGAAATGGTTTGTATTAGCATTTATCTTTTGGTAAAATATGCTCTGTTTAAATGCATGGTCTTAACAGGTGTTATTCCTAAACCAAGCACAGTAATTTCTCATATTCCCCTTGTCAGTCTCCCATTCAGTAAGGATGCAGAAATCAGGAAAGAAGGCGAATACTGTGAGAGAGTTCATCAAGAGGATTTAGTGGTTAGACTATAAAGGTCTGTTCAGATTATTTGAATAACCCGCACAATATCAACATAGAGAAGGCGATATATTTTGCAAACAGTCTGCAGTAGAGGTAACTGCTTTTACAAAATTGTTACAGAGTCTGCTGAATGTGCTGACCTCTGCATCAAAAATTGTTAACAGCATCAAAAATTATATTTGTCTGTGAACTTATGTATCAAGGTTTTTATTAAACAAAACTGTGCTCAGGTATTTTTTTATATTTTGTCTAAGTGCATGGATAAACATGTTATATACTTCATTACTTTCAATGCTACATTAGCGCACCTCATAGTTAAGTAACAAGGAAAAAAACTTATGTTATTTTTTTTAACTTTCATTCAGAAAAATCATGCAGCGTGTTTCTCATGTGAATTACACAATCAGTATTCATCAGAAGACACAGATTAGTTTGTGCAAAATAAAACTTATTCAGCTGACAGGAAGGCAGACAAGCTTATACAGAAGCCAAAATTAAGGAAGATGGTGGGATGCTGATAGTTACAAATACAAGAAGATTTGGAAATTGGTGGTATTGGTGGTACTTTCTTTTACACAATTATGTTGATACAGTGTTTTAAACACTTACATAGGAGCAACATAAGCCAAAATTCCAGATTTAACATTTCTTGATTGTCCATTTGGGTGGCAATGACTCAGGGTAAAAACAAGGACTTAAGAACCTGAAACTGTATTTCCATCTGAATTATATACCTGGTCTTCATCTCTGTCATTAGCTTTATTGTCAGAAAGATTCCATTAATTCCTTAAACAGCATCCCTGTACTGCTTCAACATCCATTCTTAAAGCTAATCACATTTTTCATGTCATGCCGTGTGTTTTGCGTATTTATTCCTGAAAGCATATTCTTTCAGAATACTTTATCTGATAAACAAGTGGAATTCCAGTTTCACAGATGTTCGTTGCTCAGATCAGTTTCTTGGTCCCACTTCATAGTCCCCTTTGAAGCCCCTATACAGTGGAAATGAAGAGGAAAACTGGCTAAAATTTCTGTTTCCTTTACTTCCACCACATAGCTTTTACTTCATACAGTAAAAAATGGTTTATGAGCTGCTGATCTACGGACACTATTTAGGCTGCTTGTAACGATATCTACGGTCACATCCAAACAAGTTTCCTTACAGTGGTACCTCCTCCTGTTTGCTGGCAAAGTTGAACACAGAATGCAGAGAGAATTTGGCCCTGTGTGATTCAAGCAACAGGAAAAGCAAGACTCAAAATGTGAAAATGTTATGCAGTATTTTGTTTACTTGTTTTATTTACTTTGCTTGCTTTTGTATGTAGCCAAGCATAACTAGCATCTGGGCTTTTTGGTTTGGTTTGTGTGGTGGGTTTTGGTTTTGGTTTTAGTTTTGGTTTGGTTTTGGTTTTGGTCTGGTTTGGTTTGGTTTGGTTGGTTGTTGGGGTTTTTGGTTTTGTTTTTGTTTTGGTGGGGTTTGTTTGTTTGTTTGGGTTTTAATATTCCAGTTAGGATTTTTTTGAATTTTCATTCTAAGCCAAGGAATTAGCCAAGATTACATAATGAGCTAGTGACAAGAATAAAACCTGTCAATATGTATTTTTCTATCTTTATCGTTTTCATAACACATCAAGGACCCTAGGAGCTACAAAACACTGCTCTTAGCATTAGTGCCATTTATTTGTATATTATCCAATAAGCTAAGTGAAGAAGTCATATTATTATAAGAAGAAAAAAAAAAAAAACCCAACAGATTTTGTATAAAATCTTTCGTGTCTTTATAGTTGAAATTTAGTAATTCTTCCTTTTCACTTGGAACCTTATTTATTCTGCTAAATATGTGTGCATCTTAGAATACAGTGGGGGAAAATGCAAACCACTCTTTTTTTTTTAATCTTGACAAAATGAGGTAATGATCCAAAATTGTAATTGCACTGCCACAACAGAGAACAGTATTATTAACCTGTATTGTATGAAAGCAAAGGTAATCCTTTAGATTCTTTCCCTGCAAGATTTTTTCATATGTCTAATTCTCTCATTGAGAAAGGCAAAGGTCTGACTTGTGTCAGGAAATTCAGCTGTGATGTTTCTCTTTTTACATGGTATTTTTTTCTGTAGTTTGTGTTCAGAGGAGATAACTGCCACACTTTTCAGAATAGGATAGTAGGAAGCAATCAATATTTCCTAGTGAACATACTGCTTTTGTGTGTCTTATGGTGTCTTTTCATACTCCTGAAGAGTGTTTGTTCTCTTCAATAATCTAGCCAGAGACTTGACCCTATCATTCCTTTAAAATGACTGATTTCTTTAATTCTTCTGTTCTGAGCACTGTTGTGTGAGAGCAAACGTTTTGGGGATATGTGTTGACTGAAAAGGTTCCTGAAACTCCGAACAAAGGAACTGCTTCTTATTGTTTCCTTTGTGACATGTTCAAGGAAAAAGAACTTCAAATTCTTTGCAAGTACATAGGATTGAATGAAATGGATGAAAACAGTTCCAAAAACACCTGACTCCACATTCAATTTCTTCCTTAATGGAAGTAAACTGCAACCTAATCACAGGTATTTTAAAGAATTCTTCTTCCTGTACTATTGTGCATTGACCCAATTGTGAAATGCTGAAGCACGGTAAATTAGCACAAGTAGAAAACTCCTGTAATGTAGATGTGCTTTTTATAGCACTGATCTATCTTAGCCGAGATATTACTGTATGTCTCTGTATTGTGCAACTAAAGACATCAGTTTGCTATATCAAAATGTAGTTAGCATCAGCTGCATTCTTATATTAGAACTTTATATAAATGTGATTTTTATGCTAAAGGTTAATGTCAACAATGTCAAATCTGGCTGTTAAAATGTATGTGTCTAAAAATGAAATTTGATCTCTCAAAACTGCCTTTCTGAGTTAAATGAGAGAGGCAAATGTTTTGTATCACTGAAACAAAGCTACCTATACTTACCTGTCTGTAGTATGCATAATGCATGACCTTCTTCAGTAGGTAAAAGGTAGAATTTCCATTAATTCAGTGTAATACTATTATAAAAAAATCTTTTCCTTTACATATTGCTTTTAAATATGACAAAACCAAACAATTGTGGATTGAAAACGTTTATATGATAACTCCTGCTTCTCTTTTCTCTTAACTTGGGTGGTATCTTCCTCACTACCAATAATTCTCAATGTTTAAATGGTGTCACAGAGGCACCCCAAAAGTCATTTTGGCAGACATAAATCTCCAAGCAGACTTTATTCTAACCAGAACTGTTTAGCAGAGAACCAAGTAGAAACAGTGGTTATCCAAAATAATTCAGTACTTCGACACAGGTTCAGATACCGGAGTTCAGTTACTACACAGAGAATTGACACTCGAGGGATCAGATCCCAAAACTCTAAAGCGATGATGCAAAATGCACATCTTCCCACTCATAGAAAGTGAGGACTCCCAAGGGTACTCAGAAGATAACTTAACCATAAGGCAAGGTGTTTCAATCCTTGAGGAACTCTCCTTAGATGGCCAGTCTAAGGAGGAGAGTTTTTGACTGCAGACCCACTGCTCCAATGAAGACAAAATCAATGGAGGTCTCCAGCAGGATTCATTTACACCCTAGTTGAATCTGAGCTGTGGTCATTTACGGTAGTGGTGCAGAAACTTCTTTCAAACAAGGAGTCTTGTTGGTCAAGGGCCCTGTCTGTTGACCAAGGGACATGTGCATTACCATAGTGGTCTACTGGTGTACCAGTTTCTGCTGCTTTTGGGTGGGGGAGGAAGCAGTGAGGGGAAATGCATCTGCCACAAACGGGATTGTGGGTGCTTTCATCTAGGCAGTCAGATCAGGAAAAGCCCTTTTTAGAACTAGATATGGGGTTGTGTTCTCTTTGTGCACGTACATAGGTTTATTATGTAATAGGGTGTTTACTGATATAAAACCCAGGGAAATTATTTTTGTGTATATATATCTTATACCTATTCAGGGCCAAGCCTATCCATTTCAATCTTCCGTATTGTCTGAGAAGGTACCATCCTGAAAGTCTAACAATATTAAAAATTCATAAAGGCTGGAAAAATCCACATCTTACAAGGTAAAACAGAGCTTCAAAATGCATCTGCTTTGAACAAAGCGAAGTTTTCACTGAATAATGTTTTTCCACTAAATATGCCTTTGAGTGATTTTGAATAGGTCTTGTCTAACTTTCTGCTGAACCTTTCTGAGGACAGGGATGCTATAAACCATGAGCTCTGGACTTTATGCAGTCTGTTTGCAGATCTGCCCCTGAGTCAAGAACCCATGAAGTTATAGCTCTGCTCCCTCTGGGGCAAACACCCACCATTGATCTGTCTCTAGCTGGATTCTGCAGGGTACCTTACCCTGGAGTGGCTTCACCTGATAGATCTTCCCTATGTGTGGTCACTCTTACAGCATTTCTGTAGTTCTACAGTGGCCTGGGGGACGCCCATCAGCTTCACAACTGTTATCAGCATTAGAATTGTCAGATCTTAAATTTCACCCAGCACTTAACTGTGGTGATTTTTTTTTTTCCAGAGTATTCTTACCTCGTTCAGCAGATGATTGTTGTTTGATGTTCTTGGTTTTTATCTATTCCTTTAATATATAATGTCAAACTTCATTTAATGCACATGACCAAATCTTTGCACTGAATAAAAATATATAATTTTTTTTCCATGAGTTTCTGTGATGGTCACATCAAAAATATTAATGACTGTTTCGTTTCAATGCCCGGGTAGTACAGGTTGCTATTATTTCAAATTAATTGCTACAAAACTCGAGACACAAGACAGCTGATGTCAAAGTCACTATTTTTTTTGGTTTCACAATATAAGCTATCTGTATAGAATCTGGTTTATTTAAAGCTCTTGTTGGTAGTACACAGAAACAGCACAAAGGGCAGTAGGAAACGGAGGATAACTCTACCACCTAGTTTAACTGTCCAGGTTGTCAGCTGAGTTTCCATGTATTGTCAATGGAATCACAGAATCATAGAATATCTCAAGTTGGAAAGGACCCATAATCATCGAGTCCAACTCGCTGCTCCTCACAAGACTAGTTTAAACTAAACTACGAGACTAAGAGCACTGTCCAGACACTCATTGAACTCTGATAGGCTTAGTGCCATGATCACTTCCCTGGGGAGCCTGTTCCAATGACCAGCCACCCTCTCAGTGAAGAACCTTTTCCTGGTGTCCAGTCTGAACTTCCCCTGATGCAGCTTCATTCCATGTCCTCGCATCGTACTTCTAGTAACCAGAGAGAGAGAGGATCAGCACCTCCCTCCCTGCTACCCACCATGAGGAAGCTGCAGACTGCCATTAAGTCACCCATTGTCAATACAGACCAAATAGATCCTCCAAAGAGACAGAAGTCTGAGCATGCCTATTTTCTTTGTCTGCATACTTATTCTAAAATGTTTAAGTTTACACCTTGTTAACTTGGTAACACCATGTTAACTGGTGTTCAGGAAAGTCCACCAGCTTCTGTAGAATATGTAAGTTAATACTTACAGGCATACTTACTAGGCATATTGAACTGAGCATCCGAATGGTAAAAAAATCATTATCAAATCATTCATAAAAGACTATTTAAGTGGTTTAGCATGATAGACCAAGCAAGGCTTAAATTCAGACTTTTCAGGTTAGCATTTAATCTTGACATCGAAAGTATTTCTTTTCATCCATCTGTTTCACATGCTTGACACTTTTCAGTGTCTTCAGTAAAGCAGGCACAGCTAAACCAACTTAATTCTCTCTACCATCCTTATTCATTACTGAATAGCTTACATCCAATACACAAAGTAAGAGAGGATTTTAAAAGGTAGTGTGAGCCTACAGATACAGTTGAAGTGTGCAATAAACAAAACAAACAACTAAAAGACTGTATGTGTGATCTGAGTTCTAAAATTAATAAAACTTTCCAAACAACCCAAAAGGTGCAAAGATGCAGACCAACACAGGTGACCAACTCATAAGTGATTCTGAATTTCCTCTCATCTGCTGTAGCTGCTGAAATCCCAGTAGGCCAACAAATTCTTGCTAAGTATCTTTAAGGATACTGAGACAACATACCATTACATTCCTCCCCCTTCAGTCATAGTTCTTAATTTCTACTTATTCCATTGGTTTAATCTATTCTTTCATGTTAATTTGAGCCACTCCCCTGCTGCCTGGGTCATGAAGAAGTACAAAACAACGGATTTCACGACTAACTCTTCTCAAACTGAAGTTCTTAGACATTCAAAAGCAGTTTCTTTCTTGGAATATTCTAGAAATGGTTGCAAAGAGAATGCTATTTTTCACAAAACAAGACTGATATATTTTTTCCACTGTTTGCTTATTATTAAAATCTCAAGGAAAGTCATTGTATCTTAAAATAGATGTAATCTACTAATCAGAAGGGGTTTTTTTTTGTTTTTGTTTTGTTGGTTTTGCTTTTTTTTTTTTAATTTCTGCATCTGAACCTGCAAGAATTGTTTTTGTGTATAAAAACATCATAAGAGTGATTATAGTAGAGAGAATTGTTTAAATTTATGGCTGTTGAAGCAGTTTTGTGAACTATAGGGCTCTCAAAAAATGTGAACAGCTGCACATGATTTAGCAATTACCAGTGTCCAAAGCATCTATCTCTGGCAGATGTTTTCAGATGCTGTTAATTTTAAATTGCACCAAAAAGACACTTGCATATAAGAAAACACTCAGGTCCAGTGAAATATGAAATTATTAGCTTAAAATTTGAAGTGTTTTGAAAGTGTTTTTTTTAATTAAAAATGTTTGAAGAAGCAAAAATCCGTGAGATGTAAAGTAGTAAAGGACTTTTCAGCTTCTCATACTGGCCTGCCGACAAGAAGGCAGGAAGTGCACAAAAGGCTGTGAGGAGGAACAGCCGGGACAGCTGACCCCAGATGACCAAGGGGATATCCCAGACCATACGATGTCATGCTCAGTATATAAAGCTCGGGGAAGAAGAAAGTGAGGGTGGTGATGTTTAGAATGACGGCATTTGTCTACCCAAGTAACTGTTACACATGATGGAAGCCAGCTTTCCTGGAGATGGCTGAACACCTGCCTGACCATGGGAAGTAGCGAATGAATCCCTTGTTTTGCCTTTATTTCAACCCATGAGTTTTCTCTTTTATTCTTCTGATTCTCTCTCCCATCCCAGTGGCCAAGTGGCTGCATGCTGCTTAGTTGCTGGCTGGAGTTAAACCATGACAACTTTTCAGACAAATTCCAAGCCCAAATAATAATTTCAATCTGTTTTCAAGAGACTGTGTACAAGTCTTACGTGCTATATGACCTTTCTGCAAGAAATAAATGAAAAATAAGATATTTCTACTACAGGTTGAATTTACTAATGGTACTAATGCAAAGCTTTCCATAGCAATCACGTGTTAAAACACTAATGCAGGATGATTTGGCTTTCTGAGATGGACAATTTACACTCTTTGAGATCAGATTTTAGTGTTGTGTTGATGCATCCCTTCCTCATTGTCGTTCAGGTTCTAAAGTGAGAAATCTGTAATAACCCTGTGAATTGGGGGAAGAGGGGATTGATTCGTTTGGGGTTTGTTTGTGTGTTTGGGGTTTGTTTGGTTGTGAATTGCAGATGATTTTTTTTTTTAAAGTTTCATAAAAAAGGGAAATATGCTCTTACTTAATTAGTTGCGTTTTACTCCAGTGTCATGAGGGAACTTCTGTTCTTCATATGTTCTAACCTATGAATTTTGACAAGGGTTTCTTGGGTTAAATCCAGCTGACAATAACAATGTTAAACAAGGTTTATCAAGGCAATTATAGAGTACAAAAACAACTTAAACAAAAAGAACTTTAAAAAAAGTTTTATATTCTAATGACTCTTTGGAGCTTCTGTTAATTTATGCTAAACAAGCTACAAGCACTATGTATGAAACTGAAATTTTTATGTTTTTTAGGACAACAGCAAATTCTGAGTTGATAATGAACAGTAAAATCATTTACTTTTATTTTTAGATTTTTTTTCCAGGACATTTTTAATATTTTATGGCTCCAAGTACATTATTATAGTTCAGTACAGGAAATGTGAACGCAGAAGTCAACCATTTTAAGGTTAGAATAAATTGCAGCAAATAACATCAAAATTTTTTTTAATCCAATTTATTTTTCAAATTTTTGACCTGACTTCCCTTTGGATATTCATTTCTGAATAAGAGAGGACAAAAGTAGGAAGAGCAGAAAACAATTAATTTCAAAAGGATTTAAAAGTACCTTTCCCTTCTGATTCACTAGTATTAGAAAAGTCTTACTGTAGCTCCAGTTTGTATGCTTCTAAGGAAAACCTTTAATTCACAGAATTGAGATTAAACCTGTGAATAATTAACCTAGCAGTTCTATATTGAACATGATCTATTCTTTTTTAAAAAAAACTGGCAGTTTATCCATTTTCTTCTTTTTGAAAATGGGCTTTCTGACCCTGTTAGTGAGAGACTCAGACCATTTCCATTAAACCTTCATTATCCGTTCTTTTATAAGCTATTGTAAATTTCACATGTAATATGGTGAGTAAATCAAGTTTGTTTTCTAACATAGGAGGCTGCCAAAAAGAGGGAAGAAAAAAAACCACACACACACACACACAACTAACCAAAACCACCAAACCAACCAAACAAATGAACAACAACAATAAAACAATGCCTCAAGCATTCCCTAAACACAAAAACTAAAACCCTGCAGTATAATCCCTTATAGAATCATTATTATCTAGCTGTCTGTGTCCCAAGTAAAGAAAGTTGGCACCATATTTGGTTAGTTTTGTATTTATTCTGTTTGATATGTAATGAAATCAGTCACATTCAAAGATAAAATATATGTTACTTCCTTTGGTGTGCTCATTAATAATATTGCAATAAAGACATAGCACTTTCATTTACACTTTGATAAATCAGAAGTAATTTAATATACATGAATTACACTGGGGATAACCCAGTCCCATATACAATTCAGAGCAGGGAACTGTATAAAATATATGAGTATAAACAGCTCATATCTTTAGTAGAATTAATATGGCTTGCCTATGCACAACCTTCTGTTTTACTTCTGTCTCCTTAGCTTTTGTCCTGAGTTTGCACTTCCACTGGGCCTTGCTGTGTGCTAGCTTCCAATATGGGGAGTGAAAGTGAGAAACAAAAATTTAATGGACTATGTGCACAGCTAGCAAAAGCCTTCAGCTGCAGAGCGGATAACATTAATGGTAATCCTTTGGCTCTGATAAGAGCTCTCTGCAGATCCACAGTAACTCTAACCTAACCTTACTAAAGAATATCTCTTTTATCTTTATTTTCTCATATGAGTTGCAGAGATCTTTTAAGGACCATGCTGTCCTTGGTTATGACCCTTATGGTTTAGCCAGCCTCTCCAGAGAAAGGGTATAAAATAGAATTCTCTTAAATGTCAACAGAGGATTTAGGGAGCTTTATTCGAAAATATAGAATATAGAGAAAGCAATTTTTTACATTCAATAGTCCTAAAGAGATTATGCATTTTTCTGTTAAAATATGTAAATAAAAATATTTAATAAGTATATCAAGCCTTAATAAAGACATCAGCTAAACATGCAAGGCTAATTTGAAGACATTATTTGGTGCATACTACCTCATAGGTCTTTGAAATCTCAAAATCTGTAGAATTTAAACTCCGCTTTCATCCTCCAGTGAAATACTTCTGTGTTTTGCTTGGGGTTTTTATTGTGTGTTAGAGGGAATTTGTTGTTCCCTCTTATCTTTTACAGCTTTCGTTTTGCCTTAGATCCAGCAATTTTTTTTTGTTTTCATTTCATATATATATATATGTACATACATTCTGGTTTAGTTTGAAGGTTAGATTCAAGGATATTCAACATCAAAACCAAAACAAAACCACCGAACAACCAAACAAAAAAACACCACAAATCCAGGCAGCCTGCTAACCAAAACTCATGAGTTTTGTATGGTTTTATACCAAATAAATAAATCTGAAAAACATGGACATATTGTTAAAATATCTTCTCAATTTTATGTCCGATTTCCACAAACACATTATCTAGCCTGAATGGTGGTGATGGCAACTTGGTAAGCAATGACAGTATATATAGCACTGTGCAAAACACAATATGTGCCTGTTCTCTGTCCCATGAACTTAAAAGGGATATTTTGCTGGGTTCCTGAGCTACCAGAAAACCTGAGAATCTTTGTCAGTTTTCTAAGGAAAACCGAACGCACCTCTTGGTATAATCAACTATACCAGTGGCATCAGGCAGGCTGCAGCACAGATGACACTGACTAGTTAATGCAGCTACAGCAGTGTTAACTTTATAGCACTCTCATGCAACTGTGTGAACATCTGCTTTTATTACTTTTCTGCTTCCCTTCTTTTCAAAATGTGAAGTTTTTCCAATTATGTTCTGTATTGAGCAAAGCCATCAATTTTAAGCATCTTTTTCACATTTGCTGCAGAATGAAATAATTTTCTTTTCTCATCAAACAGTCTGTATAATTAGAGTACTCTATAGCTATCTGTATCAAACAATTAGTGTATTAATTGCTGAGGGTTGGACTACACTAGTAAGCAAAATTTTATAAATGTGATTACATTGTTGAAAGTTTAATGAACAGGAATGGCGTTTCTACAGACAATGAATCCTTTTCTCCAGAACTCAGCAACAAAGCTTTCTGATTTTCATTATAGATAGTCTGTTGTTTATCCTCATGGGATACTTCCCTTTCCTATACCTCAAACATTCTCTTTAGATTTGAAAGGCCTGATTCTGATCTGGCTTATTTAGGTTTTACTCTGAAGTGAAGAAATTGATTTTAAAAAAGTTGATCTGCATTTATGAAGCCATAACTGGTAGCTTACTGTGGCCCAGAGTCTTTAGAGCAATATCTGAGGGTTCACTGAAAGTCTCTTGTCCTTCTGCTGTGGTTTCCTAGCCAATAGTATGGGATGCATAACAATAGTTTATGAGTTTATTGACAAGCACTTAGCATATTATTTTAATCATCAGGAGTTTTAGAACACACCTGATGTGGCATGCTTTTGTACATATGTGGCCCATTAGTTTAACTGAGAGGGCCATATTGTGCTTCCAGATAATTATTCCAGTCTTCCATTGCAAATTTATTAACAGCTCCATCATCCTCCGAATGTATGAACTGTGCAGTCTCACCTTTCATAGGTCAGACCCAGAAGCAAATACTCTTGAGACAACAGCCTTTGCTCATCATGCTGATAATTTGGGGTTCTTTAAAGCAGAAATATCTACCTACTCTACAGTAATGCTGTGACTGGCTCATGAAAAGGAATAAGTATATCTGTCTGTCTTTATAGTGTCTGTTTTCACTTGATATATTTTTTAATTTTCAAAACCAAAATTATCTTAATCAATTTTAAATATGGAATGCATTAAGCATACTAATATTTATTTTTGTCTTCCTCAGTGAAGGACTGGCAAACTGGAGCTTCTTGGATCTGTGGATTGGAGCTCTGCAAAGGCTGTGTTGGGAAGGAGAACAGAAAGAATACTGTACACCCCTCTTCTACCTCTGTGTTGATCTTACAAAGTGTGATGATTCATCTCCAGAGACAGGTGGTCACATAAACCATGTTTGTTATCGGACCTAAGAGCACTATGCAGATCCCACAAATCCATGTGCCTCAGGGTCTGCATTGTGATAAGGCAGAGTTACAGCCTATGCTCCCTTGCTTGATGAGTTCCCATGTAAATGAAATTTAGGTGTGCAGGTTACATAGGAGTTGCAGAATATTCAGAAAGGTGATTGGTTGGAATGGAAAAGGCAACAGTGCTGTTAAAGATGCAGAGAGACCTATCCCAGAGTGAGTACAGAGTCACAAGCAGTCTTACAAGCACAAAGAAAAACATCTGACAGTATGTAGTGATATTTTAAAAAAGACAGTCTGCACTAGATTTAAAAAGAGATCAATGCAAAAATCTCCTGTTGCAAATGCAAACTTGCTCAAACTAAAGAAAATTCTAGCCTCTGACAGAAGTCATACAGAAAAATAATTAAATATTAGGTTGGGAGGCATGCGCATAAAAGAAAGGTAATCTAGAAGTGCTTGCATCCTTTCAGGAATCTCTGCAGCTAATGCGAGCTTTCCATGTAAGCAATTTGATCCTCAGCAAATTCATGAAACCACTAAGGACATGGTCCATAAAAGCCATTCTATTAAGATATAGGTCACACTTAAAACCTTTGTTAAGTTTTTTTTTAGGATGTGAAAATGATGGAGTCACCCAGTCTCTGAATTTACTCAATAACCCAGCAGTTGTCTTTTATTTTTTTCCCTATTTTTGTCAGTGAAAGAAACGGGACACGAATGCAATAAAACGGTGAGATACTACTGAACAGAGACTTATATTCCTAACTATTAAAAAAAAAAAAGTTGTCATTCTTCATCTTCAATGCAGCAGTTTCATATCATCATTAGGTTTTAGTTTATCACTTTCCTATGTAAATATGTAATGAAATAACACAGTAATATCCAATTGCCAGAAGTAAAATGTATCCATTTAACATAAATATTAGTAGAAATTATTAGGAGATTATACACACTGGCACTAAACACTTTAGAAGTATTTCTCGTGCCAGTCAACCAGGTACATATATATTTTGTAGAATTAGCAGGCACCTATCTGCTTAAAATTGATAGGGTTTATTTTTCCTTGCTTCATATTGTATAATCTAGTATAACCAAAATATAGACTATGACCAAAATGTAATATTTAAGATTTCCAGAAAGACTGTGTCCTGACACCTAAAACAAGAAATAATAATTCCTATGTTTTGTTTTTCTCTCTACTGTTGATCTTTCTACCTTATTTACAGTAGTAAAAGGCATTTTTAAATATATTGCTATTAACATTGGGAGCCCCAGTGAGGTGATTTATAAAACAATACCAGTTAGACATGATGTAACATTTCGATGAAATGTTAAAATGGACTGCAAATCTGACAGTCCAGGTAAACCTGTATGAGCACAGTTGAACTAAATAGTCACAAAAGGCAATTTCTTGACTAAAGAAGACTTTTAACATGAAAAAAAAAAAAAAAAAAAATGTTACGTTTCTTTTTAAGTTGTTCTGAAACTGGCCAACGAACAACAGAGTAGGAGGGCACAATCAGATGGATAGATGCTTTCTTTAGGAGTCATGCTGAAAAGTATCATATCATAATTCTGAAGGAAAAAATAGTAACTGAAAGTAAAACCAAAACCCATCAATATCCTGGGAAAACTTCCATCACTTTTAGTTTTTTCAACCATATATAATTTTTCATCTCTATGTTAACAGCTTACAGGGTAGTGCAGAGCCTGGGGTCTTCTATCAGTAATAGGAAAAAAAAAATATATTTACAGGACTACAGTCATTAAAAGATTTTGTTGATGTACTTTGTTCTTTAAGTTAATGTGGTTCACCTCGTTGATTATCAATAGAGTATTATTTAGCATTTTATGTACTGTTCTATATTTTCAATCAAGATAGAAATTTATGTGCATAAGTGATTTTATCATGCATAGTTTATATTTTTCTATTTATGTTTATTTCATTCCTTCTGTAGGATCTATATAGCAAGGACCTCCTACCTACTCATTCATGAGTAATTCCATACAACTTTGAGAACAGCAAAGTGATATTTTCTGTCATATTCACTGTACGGTTGCAAATATTCTCACTATCCCTAATACAGACAAAATTGTGTGCTTTTAAGAAAATCATCTTTAGTTGAAATCTTTTTTAAAAAAGTATAGTTTTAAACCCGTGTCATAACTTCATTGCATGATATGTAGAAGTTCTAAGTTAATTGTACAGTTAGTGATAGCATTTTATAGTCATAATGACTATAGAATTTTAATATTTGAGACTCATTCAGAAGCTTTTTAAATAATTTCTTCATGTACTATCCAGATCACTTTTATGTATAGTATTTGTAGTTAAAGGTTTTTTTTTTTTTTGCATTAATTGCATGTCATAGCTTTTTTTAATAGAATATTTTATCTTCTTTCCTCATGTCAATGATGTCAGAATGTTTACTGGTTTTGCCTAACTCATTTCTTTTTATTGAATTTTATTGGAAAACAATTTTGAGATGCTTTAAACTTAGGAAAAAGCTCCCATGCATGAAAATTTGTTTTTCTTCAAAGTATAGAGAATTCGTCAGCTATGCTTGGTTTTGGTTTGTTTTTCAACAGGATTTATTACGCACAAACCACAGTCATAAAAGAACATAATGGCTTAGTAAAAGCACTGCAATTTATCACGATAGAATTCTGTGTCCCATGCAAATAAAAGTTCTTTTCTGCTGAGCTACAAAATAGGTGCTCCCACGGTATTTAACCGTTACCTCTGATTCTCTTAAAACTAAATTACTGCTCCAAAAAGCAGGAGGAGGTGTCATGACAGGAAAAGAAGGCTAATGCTACATTGATGCTAAACTTTCCTCCTCTACTTCTTCACAATAACTATGTTTCTAATCTATCTACCTCTAGACACTGCAGAATATAGTGCACAAGCAGAGAGTTAAAAGTAAATACCCTAAACTGCTTGCAGACAAAGAGCACAAGATAAATAGCCTTTTTATGGAGAGAGAATGGATGCAATCAGAGAATAAATTTTGACTCAAATAATACCTATAAGTCTGCAGTTAAATTTGGAAACAGGATGTACAATGTTTCAGTCTAATGCCATCATCCAAAACATCTTTATTTTTTCTCTGTCCTTGCCAATTTAGACAGTGTGGTTTCATTGTACTGTCCAAATTGCATGAGGTCTTAAGACCTCTTGATGGAAGCCATAAGAGGTCGTTGTTACTAATTTATGCTCTAGGAAATGTTTTAGCATACAAAAAGTTGTTGAGGTAAGGCATTTCCATTCTAGATGCTGAAAAGCACACGATTGTAAGGGGGAATAGGAAAGCTCGTGGAAGATAAATCTATTGGGGATTTTATATATAAAAGTGCCATTTCATGCTAAATACATCCCTGAGCTACAAATTGTTGAAAACTGGGAGACCACCAAGAAACTTTCGCTTTTCTTGTATGAAGATAAGGAAATTCCTACAGAATTCTGTAAACTGCAAGTGCTGGGCTGGAGCAACTTCTGGTCTGCCCCAGGACTATCCTCCTTATGTTGTTATTGTTCTTGAAAACTCATATGAAATAGTATTCTCTCTACTTTTGGTTTATTACATAGTATCTTTCTTTCTGCATAGATGGCCAATTGAGAACAACCATCATCAAAAATAACCACAAAGCTATACAAATTATTATCTCTGATCTCCTAACACAGCTCACAAACCAGCCTGAAGAACATCCATACTATAAGAATGGTTGACCAGAAATAATATTAGAAGAAAATTTATCATTAATTTGGGCAGCCTGGGTCTTGAGAAAGTTTTATATTTTTGTACTTGTAAAGTACTTGGCATGAGGCTGACTAGCAGTCTCCAGTTCCCTGGTCTCTCCTTCTCACACTACTTGAAGTTGGGTTTGATGTCTGCCTATTAGGAATGAAATCTGTGCAGGTAGAAAACAGAGGCAGAGAAAGCTTTATTGACTAGATTATGAAAAGTCATCAGATATTGGCGGGGTTGGGATTATAACCTGTTACTTTTGATTCCTCAGCTTTGATAGAGATAATTTGAAAAATTGTGGTGGTTTGACCACAGCTGGCAGGTAAGCTCCCAACCAGTCACTTTTTCAGTCCCCCCCAGCAGGATTTGAGAGAGAATCAGAAGGGGGCTTTTTCTCACAAAAATCTCACAAAAGATAAAAACAGTTTAATAAGTGAAAAGAACAAAAAGAAACCAGTGATGCAAAAGCAATCACCCACCCCCAGCAGATCAAGGCTCAGCCTGTCCTCAAGCAACCGCTACTTTGGAAAAAATTTCCCCCCGCTCCCACCTTTTATTTCCGAGCACGACCTTGTACGGTAGGGAATACCCCTTTAGGCAGGTTAGGTCATCTGCCCCAGCTGTGTCCCCTCCATAACTCTTGCTCACCCTCAGCTTATTTGCTGCAGAGTCATAATCAGAAACAGAGAACACCTTGGCACTGTGTAAAGCCCATGAGGCAATAGCTAGAACATTGATGTGTTATCAACACTGTTTTGGTCACCAGTCTAAAGCACAGCCCCGTATGAACTGCTGTGAAGAAAACTCCATCCCAGCCATATCCAAAACAATAATCTGGGCTGATGCTTCTATGTTGATGGCTTCCTCTTGTCTACTTAAACTATTGTACCAGAAACACACTATGCCACCTGCTAGACCAAACTTCATTGTATAAACATAAAATTTCAACTTTGTGTGTATATCTGTCAGCCCTCCAAATATTCTTAGGATGGCCCATCATATGCCATGCTGTAGACTAAAGAAGCAAAAAGCTGTCATGGGCTAATAAACAATTTTCTCTCAGCTGTTCTTTCTTACCATATTCTGTCTCCACTTTTTTTTTTCCCTCGCCTCTTATCCCCAGTATAATCTGGCTGCCAGGGAACATAGAATTAGAAATTTACCAGCATCCAGACAGCTGATTAAAAACCCCTGGGGTAACTCTCACAGGAGAACCACATCTCCTGAATCAGCAATCTATGGAGACATAAATCATTATCACAAGGGAAAAAAAGAAAATCTGAGGAAAGTGTTGCAGATATGCACCTTGTGGAAGAGCAGTAAAAGTCCAATCTTATTTCTATGCCTGAACTTGGCAAGTACCCAGTGCAGCCAATGGAAGAGAAAACAACATAGCAGTCAGAGACTCCAAAGGAAAGGAAATGGAAAGGGAAAGGGAAAGGGAAAGGGAAAGGGAAAGGGAAAAGCCCAGTACTGGGATTCCAGAAGGATTCTGGTGGTCACTGCATGCCTTCAATCATAAGTATCTTCCAGTGACTTAGCCTGACTGGTGAACTGAAGAGCAAAATATTCTAATCTAATTTGATCTTGACTGCAGTTTCATTAACATGGGTGTGCACTTGTTTTTTCAGTGTTATTTATTCACTAACTCTTATTTGGTGTGCTTTATTCTCTCACTATTAATTTTAATATGAATCAAATAGTAGCAGAGTTGTCATTTTAATTAGGACAGTTACGTATAACAGTAAATAGAACTTTATACCAATCCTAGATTTACTTGTGTGATAGAGAACTGCAGATTTAATGGGGTGACTGCAATTTGCAGTTCTTTCAGCTTTTATCATTTCCAGTGTGCTTAAAGCATTTTTTTGAGTTTTCATACATTCCAAACTAACCTAGAAATTTAAATTCAGGGCACATCTTTTTGACACAGTATACTTCTGTGTCAGAGATCCTTGCACAAGCTTGTAGCTGGCTGGTACAGCTACAGCACAGGAGACTTTAGCTGTGAGGCAAGTGACAATGGGGTCATGTCCCTGGTTTGTGTCAAATGAAGGAGTGGACTTGCAGGATGAATTTTAGTAGGAGAGTAACAATTTTCGGTCCTTTCACAGCAGCATAGCTTTATTTTTATATCTAGCCCATAGCTCTGAAGTTTCAGAAACAAAAGCTTCACCTGACCTTTCTAATAAATCTACACCTGGATTATGTACTGTGTCTGGGCAGCCCCAAGCACAAATAATAGTTTAAATCTCAAATTAAAGCCATTTAGTGCGTCATTTAGGCAGGTATGTTGCTATAATTGTAAACGAAGATGGGATGTCTGCATTGCACTATATCATTGCACATATCCCTCTGTTTCTGCTACCTGAGAATTTTCTCCTATTTGCATTGCTATTTTCTACCCCAGTGTCACTAAATGACAAGTAAACTGAAAAAAAACCACAGAATTTTGGAAAATGACAGCTGTATTGAAGAGATTGTCTTTGAGAAAGCTTAATAGGATCTGATTTTCAGAGGCCTTTGGTTTGGTGTATTCAAAACCATTAATAACTTAGAAGGTCAAAATCTTTTCTCAGAAGCAGTCCTGTCACTGAAAATTGACTTGTCATTTGAAGTGTTCCATGTTATGTAAGGTTCATACTGCTCATATTCATCATATTTGTTCGTGGTTTTCATGATTGTTCATTTGCTTCATGTTTGTGTATAAAATTGTGTATAAATGTTCTAACTGGAAACAAAACCTAGCCCAGCAAGAATTTAACTGAAATACAGTGGTTCTTACACTTGTTTCTAAGAAAAAACAAACAACAACAACAACAACAACAACAACAAAAAACCACAAAAGCCACAAAACCCAAAACACAACAACAACCTTCTGTGAAATATTGAGAGTCTTCATAAAATCCTCATTTATTTTATTCTACAAATATGAATACACCCAGGAATAGAAACAGAATTCACTGTATCAGTCCCAGCTCAGGAAAATACGGTATGAGGACATAGAGCATGCCTGTAAGATCGTAACATAGGAAGAAGGAACAAGTACATGAACAATGCCTTGCAAGTATAGAATACAACATGGAAAGTCCCAAATATAGTGTTCATTTTTAACTTAACAGTTAGCAGTTCAGTTCAGCAATAAAGTTTCTGTGCAGTGCAGGAGCAGAACTCTTCAGATATTAGCATTATTTTCACTTAGATGAACAAGTAAAATATAAATTTAAAAGAGATTAGTTCCTTATTTTGATAAATTAATGACTGAAGAACTTAATAAACATCTTTGACTCAGCTTTATCTGCTTTACCTTCTTAATATTTTCTTACAATTTTTGATTCTATTGATTTACTTTTCTTCATGCAACTTCTGTTAATTGCTCTATTTAGCCTTAAACTGTGAGAGGTTGGATAACTAATCTACTGAATCCACAATAACAAAAAAAAACAAGAGAGGAGTAAAGCTGATGGCTTTTATAGAATCATAGAATCATTTTAGTTAGAAAAGACCCTCAGGATCATCAAGTCCAACCATAACCTAACTCTAGCACTAAACCATATCACTAAGAACTTCATCTAAATGTCTTTTAAACACCTCCAGGGTTGGTGACTCCACCACTTCCCTGGGCACCCTGTTCCAATGCCTGACAACCCTTTCTGTTAAGAATTTTTTCCTAATATCCAATCTAAACCTCCCCTGGCACAACTTGAGGCCATTTCTTCTTGTTCTATCTCTTGCTACTTGGGAGAAGAGACCTGGGAAACACCACTCGTGACTGGCCACCAACTGGATTTGGCTCCGTTCACCACAAATCTTTGGGCCTGGCCATCCAGGCAGTTCTTTATCCAGCGAAGAATACACCTATCCAGGCCATGAGGAAAAGAGTGTAAGTTAGAAACTTTTGACTCACTTTCTCATCTTTGGATGAGGTAAAATATGTTCAAAATATTTTAGCACTAACAAAATATTTTAAGTATTTCACTAAGGTGTTCCCCAGGGCTCAGTATTGGGGCCAGTTCTATTTAATCTCTTTATCAATGATCTGGATGAGGGGATTGAGCACACCTTGAGTAAGTTTGCAGTCGACATCAAGTTGGTTGGGAATGTTGATCTGCTCGAGGGTAGGAAGGTTCTGCAGAAGGATCTGGACCAGCTGGATTGACAGGCTGAGGTCAACTGTATGAGATTCAAGAAGGCCAAGTGCCAGGTCTTGTGCTTGGGTCAAAAGAAACCAATTCAACACTACAGGCTTGCAGAAGAGTGGCTGGAAAGCTGCCTGGTGGAAAAGGACCTGGGGTTGTTGGCAACAGCTGGCTGAACATGAGCATCCTGGCTTGTATCAAAAACAGTGTGGCCAGCAGGACTAGGGAAGTGATCATCCTTCTGTATTCAGCACTGGTGAGGCCCCACCTTAAATACTGTGTTCAGTTTTGGGCCCCTTACTCCAGGAAACACATTGAGGTGCTGGAGAGAGTTCAGAGAAGGGCAACGAAGCTACTGAAGGGTCTGCAGCACAAGTCTTATGAGGACCAGGCTGAGGGAACTGGGGTTGCTTAGCCTAGAGAAAAGGAGGCTCAGGGGAGACCTTCTCGCTCTCTACAACTATCTGAAAGAAGGTTGTAGCATGGTGGTGTTGGTCAATTCTCCCAAGTAGCAAGTGATAGGATGAGAGTAAATGGCCTCAAGTTGCACCAAGGGAGGTCGTTAGGAAAAAGCTTCTTCATGGAAAGGGTTGTCAGGCATTGGAACAGGCTGCCCAGGAAATTGGTTGAGTCAGCATCGCTGGAGGTGTTTAAGAGACATAAAGATAAGATTCTTAGGGACATCCTTTAATGCTAGTTAGGTTATGGTTGGACTGAATGATCCTGATGGTCTCTTCCAACTAAAATAATTCTAGGATACAGTCTTGACATGGGAGCATTCACGTTATCTGCCTCCTGGACACAGCTGGAGGTAGGACTGATGACCTGCACTGCTTCATCTCCATGAGACAAGGACCTGCTGTCCTCTCCTGGGGTGGCAGAAAACAAAAAGTTGGAGGTCTTCCTATTGCTGGAGGGAGAATACCCACCTCGTGTCTTGAGGTGAACACAGTACTTTCATTTCATATGATTGTAGGTGGGACTAAGGGTCCTACTCCTGGGGGCATCCATAGGGGAAGCAGCCCCAGATCACCTGGCACCAAGCTTCCAGTCTTGTCAGGGTCCTGCTTCCACAGCTGCATCCCAGGGCCTTTGCCCTGTGGGCTTGGACGATGACTCCTTTTTCCTGCGAGACACTCCCTCCCATTTTCCTTCACAAGACCAGGCTTGTTCCCTTACAGGCTATATGTTTTCTGCCTCTGGTTGTAAGGACACCATTGGTGACCTTGTCCTCCACCACATCTTTTTCACGCTCCAGTCAAGGAAAGAAGCTGTCAGTCTGAGCTCAGCACAGCCTTTCTCCTATCTCTCCCCACGCACGCCAGGAGACTGTGGCCTGTGCTGCACACACACAGGCACACATGGAGCATCATGAGCCTTGGGCAGGAATCTCAGCTCCAAAAGAGGTCACGTTAGGAATCCCACGGAAAAGAAAGAGTGAGGTCCCTGGAAAGGTTCTAAAATCTGGCAGAGGTGAGTCCCTACACGGAATATATACCAAATCCCCTTTCACAAAATGACCAGTGTGGGCCACTGCTTGTCTCCTCCAAAGCCCCTTATGGCACCCAGTGCCTCTGCAGCATCCAGGCAACTCTGGCTCAGCTCCCACAGCCCCCAGACAGTTCAGGGCCCAGGAAGAGCAAGGGTGGTTCTCAGCCCAAAGGATTTTGAACAGATCTTAAAAGATTTTTTTTTCTCAGACTAATGTATCGATTTGTAGATACTTCCTGCCAATCAAACAAAAAAATGCAGCTCAACAGCGTATTGAACATTTGCTTTCTCTGAACTGCTTCAAGAATTATAATTTTTCAGAGGGAATAACATCCAAATAATACCCTTGAATTGCTTTCAAGTTAGTATCTTAAAAACATTAAAAAACAATGGGAGCTCCTGAAAGATATACTATGGTAAATATGTAGCAAGCAGCCTTGAATTCTTTTAATGATACCTTTAAGGATGCAACTATCTATGAGTAACTGAAGTCAGAAATTACGCTGATGTTTTATTTACCATGAGAGAGGTATTTAAGTGAAAAATAAAACTTCAATATAGAAACCTTAAGATATAATAGCATCACTTCCAACTTCTTAAAAAAGCTTTTCTAAACTCTCCCTCTCTAGCTGGTCTTCTCTTTGATTCTGTTAGTGGGGATTCAGTGACACAATAGTTAGTAACTTTCCATCTTCAGGGAGGTATATTTAAAATACCAAGAATGTGTAGTAACTGTAACACACAAGCTGTTGATCTGCTGTTGTACATTCACACAACTTCTGTTCAACATTATTTTTAAGTGAAATATTATATTACAAGCCAGCTGCATACTAGTGCAACATTACTGTCCTGTTTCAGATGTTTATAGAAGACTTCTGTGATGGACACCATTCAGTTGTGACAGTCCCATAAGTAGCACTCATAACTAAGCTGTCATGCACTAATTAATATTAGGGTGGGAGACTAAATTACTTGGTAGGAGGGTTGGTTCCAAACTGGTTAAAGAAGATTGCCACAGCCCATTAGCTTCAAGCAGCTGAGCAGATGAAAAATGCCTTATGAAAAATCACGCAATTATATAGCTGTACAACTATATATATGATGTAGCACATACATAGTTGTAGTACTGATAAGAGATTATAGACTAAGGGGAAATGAAATAGCAAATCATCTTTATGCACAGATGATTTAATATGATTTATATTCTGCTATTTATAGAGCTCTAGTATTTTATACACTTCTGTATTAAGATGATTACAAATGTATTTTTAAAAGTGGTTTTGCATCTGAAGTTAGGTGAAATTTTAGCACTGATTGCTAAAATTTCGGGAATTATTTCTTACTTCTGCTTCCCAGTCTGAGCATCCTGAGTCACCCAGGTACAACAGAAATGTACATTTTGACAAGTAACCACAGCATGACTAATGATCAGCCAAAAGTCACAACAAACTAGTTGCAAACAGCCTACAGGGCAGAGTTGACTTGTCAAATGGCTTAGCATGTATTTAAAGTTAATAAAAAAGTTCTGATGAATTAGGATTGATTTGCAAAAAGCCAGATGAATTATTTATTTTCTAGTGAACTATGTGAACTAGCAGAAGCAAGTGGGTAAGTAAGCCTGACTGTATGGCATAAAGGGATGTTCTTTTATTTTAACTAAATACATAGTTAGTAATCTAAGGTAAAATCCTTCCAATTATATTAGTCATCATGTTTCACAAAAGTTATTTTGTAAGGAGGAAACAAGATGTATTTTGACTTTCTGCTTTTTCTGATACCTACACATCACAGGCAGAAATACGATTTTCCTTCCTGATAGTTAAATCAGTACAGAAGCACATTTTACTTATTTTATACTTTTATACTTGTTTCATTTTTAGCTCTGTCTTCTATGTGTTTGATGTCAACCTGACTGTATCACCTTAACTAGGTATATACCCTAGCAGTCTTTCAACATCACATAGTCTTTTAACATATACACTGAAGAATGACATTCTGAAACTGTGAGGTGATATGGATCATTATATATTTCTAATCAGAATGTTTACTTATTATATTCAAAGCATTATTAAGCTATAGATGTATGAAAAATGCTTGCCAAATTAACATAATTGTAAAAATACCTACAAGGTACAGACTTTCACCCCAAGCCCCTGAATACTTCTGTTTTACAACTTAGGTCACTTTTAAGCTATCATCTTTATAGCTAATGTCTCTAATTTTTGCACTTGTTTAATGAGTTCTAAATATGCACTAATAATAATTCTAATCAGGAGTCCTTAGTACTGAACAGACATGAATACATATTTATAAGGTCAGTAATAGGACAAAGGGGCACAAAAATGCAGCTTTTAGGTCATATGTATGATATATTATGGCTTCCTAGCTGCAAAGTGAACACATGCATTTTAAAAATATCTCTTTTTTTTTTACTTTATGTTATTAAGTACTGATTTTTAAATAGTGTGTTAAACACATGGAAAACACAGTCAACTTTATATTGTCTCACTTCAGTCAAAGATACTGTAGAAGTATCCTCCTCATTCTTGTGGAATTTGATAATAAATATCTTCTTGTGACAGTTGTCTTTAAAAATTAAAATAAGACAGTCAGTTGCTACTTCTCAAAATTCCTCAGACCTTTGTGGCCATGAGAAGAGGAAAGGGTAAACAGGACAGTAAATCCAGGCTTACTATGCTAAGGTAAATCTGGGATTTGCTTTTTTCTTCAGTATTGTTTAATTCATGGTAGTATAAATTATTAAAATTTGGTTCTTTAAGAATATCTGCTTTGCAATACTTTTATTGGTGATTAACTATATTTTCCTTTTATGGACAAAAATATAATTGATGATTTCCAATCAATAATTATAGGGTCTGTTAAAATTTGTGCTGACTTTAATTATCTTATGTTTACACTTTAATATGTGATAATTGTTCCATGTGGCTTACCCTCCTGCCAGATTGTCCCACCTGCTTCTTCTGTTTACATATTATGAAGCCTATGAGCGACCTCTTTCCCAAGCAAGACACAATACTGTTAAACAGCCCTTCACAGCCTCAGTGAAGCACAGCAAAATACAATAAATGATATTGCACTCTTATTTCATCCTTGATCTAAGAATTTCACAGCACTTCGTAAAATTTAATTAAATTTCACATGGAGCTTCTACAGCAAAATTACTTGCTTAAAGTCACACAGGAAGTGTATGGTGGAATCTGTAGCAGGACTGACTGACTGTAAGTCTCATGCTTTTGAAATGTCACCCAAGCTGCAGCCTGTGACAAGTTCCACTTGTTGAAACCCTAGAAAATCACGATGAGAAAGCCTCAGTGCAAGAAAGACAATAGTTTCTATTCTTTACAAAGATCTTTGCTTTTCACTCCCACACCCCAGGGCTAAAGAAGTTCCTTTGTCTTGTTCCTGTTTGCTGAAATTTATTTCACTTTATTCCTTTTCACTCTGCTTTCTTCTCTTGTAAAATGTACCTGCATTAACTCTTTTCCTCCTCAACTCATGTCTCTGTTTTATATTGACTCTGCACTCTCTCATGCATTTTACTCAATCTGGTGTATAGTCAGTTCACTTTCTTCGTGATAGCATCGCTAGATGTGTACTTTCTAGGTCTGTCTTCTTTCAGTTTTCTTTCACTCCAATCAGAGTGTAAACTTGACCTCATCCTCATTAAACGTTGCTCGGTCCTTCTGTACTGTCAGTTAAGTTCTTTTTGCACTACCCACTGAATCATTTTTTGAGTAACATTTTATTAAAAGCTTTTTCTGAGGAAAAAAAATAGTTCTAAAGTATTTTAATACAAGCTTAAAAAGCCATATAATTTTATTTGTAGCTTTTCCTTTTACTAACAGGTAGCAACGCGGCACTTGTCAAAACGGAAACAGTACTCTGAAACCCTGTCCCCTACACAATGAAGAGATGGCTTTACATAAACATCCATTGTACTTGGTTTCTCACTGTTCTGTGGTTTTGATACAGCAGTGGTGGTAACTTCTTTCAGTTCAGTCCTGTCTTGACTTTTTTCCATAGTTATGGCTGATTCCCTTTATAATTAATAACATTTATGTCTGGATTTCTTAATCCTTTTTCTTTTCCTTTTAAAAACTTGTTTTGACAAACTGATATTTTCCAATATCACCTTTCCTTGCACTTACAGAACTCCTACACACCAAAGACCACACAACTGTGAGGAAAAACCCACTCTATATATTTGTTCATACCTACTTCAGTGTTGCTGCACCAACGTGTACTACATTAACTTCATTGAATTTCACATGCTTATCCCTTGCTGATTTTCCCTATTACTCAATTCTTACAATTAACTCTTGCATTTTTATATCTCTGCAATTAATTTCTACTTTTTTTTTTTTCTTTTCCAGAAAACAAAATGATTCCTTTTACTCCCTTTTCTCTTTAATCTCTTTATCTTTGCTCTCTCCTCCTCAGTGGAAGCCTGCTTTACTTTCTCTATTTTCCGTCCCTTACTATCAAAACCATTTCTGCCTGAACAACCTGGCCTCATAAATGTTTTATCAAAATATCCTCCAAGTAACAACAACACTGTATTCCAATAGATTAATCTGTATCAAGACTCTACTGTCTTATTATTCAGCTAACAAAAATGTAATGCCTTATTTTATTCAGAGAGGAATAATAATTGTTCTGTTCCCCAATAGAAAGACCTCTAAAAGATCCATTAACTTTTAATTGCATTGTAAGACTTGACATTGTAAAATCTTTATTTGGTCAACGCTGTCTTTCTCTTCCAAACTTTTTTCATCTCTTCTTGTCATGGTTTGACTCCAGCCAGCAACTAAGCCCCACACAGCTGCTTGCTTACTCCCCATGGTGGGACGGGGGAAGGAATCAGGAGAGTAAAAGTGGGAAAACTCATGTGAAATAAAGACAGTTTAATAGGTAAAGCAAAAGCTGCATACAGAAGCAAAGCAAAACAAGGAATTCATTCACTGCTTCCCATGGGCAGGCAGGTGTTCAACCATCTCCAGGAAAGCCAGGCTCCATCGTATGTAACAGTTACTTGGGCAGACATACACCATCAGTTGAAATGCACCCCCTTCCTCCTTCTTCACTCAGCTTTTTATATGCTGGACATGATGTCATACGGTCTGGAATATCCCTTTGGTCAGCTGGGGTCAGCTGTCCCAGCTGTGTCCCCTCCCAACTTCTTGTGCACCCCTGGCCTGCTCCCTGGTGGGGTGATGTGAGAAGCAGAAAAGTCCTTGACTCTGTGTAAGCACCACTCAGCAACAGCTAAAACGTCCCTGTGTTATCAGCACTGTTTCCAGCATAAATCCGAAGCAGAGTCACATACTAACTACTATGAAGAAAATTAACTCTATCACAGCCAAAACCTGCACATTTCTAAAGGAAAATGTAATTAAGAAATATAGAAAATAAAATTCTAAATACCAGGTGTTTAAGGAGTTTTGAAATAATTACAGAATGAGAATTCAACAGCTAAACAAATCCCAGTGATTTTTTTAAAAGCAGAATAGGTCTGAAATTGCCATTTTGACTTTTTACTTCGCTTTAAGTGAAAGATGCCTCATAACAGAACCACTCAGAAATAAGAAACCTATCACCAAATTCTTAAAAAGTAACTTTTATATCCACAGTCCTGATTAAATTGTACTATATATTAAAATAAATTTGGGATAATGGATAGCAAAATGATTTTCAAATGTGCAGAAGAACCTAATGAAAAGCCAGAATACCACATGCAGCTTGCACCATTTTCTCTCCTGGGTGATTCTGGGTTTGAGTGACTGTGTGAATGAGAGAACAACTGAAAACACAGATACACCCATTCACCCAGAAGATCTATACTTTCTCAATATAGTGATTGTGATTTCCTGTGACACTGGTGCCTCGTGAAGAATCTAAATGAGATGAGAGGTCATAGTTCACTTTTCAATTCTGTGACTAACCCTGGTGACAGTTATGATGGTTCATTCTACATATGACCATATATTTGTTGAAGTGGTTGTGGATATTAGTTATTTGCTTGGGTATACATCTCCCATTATATTCTCCACTTCATTTTTCTTACGGCTCATGGTTAGCTATGCCTTTAGTAAATCAGATAACACTTTAGGCTATATTTGTTGCCTGAATGCAAAACGAATCTGTTTTAGACTGTCTTAACTTACATTTGAATTCTCACCAGCTACAAAGTTTTTAGGACCTTACCTATCATCAGTCACAAGAAAACCAAATATTTCACCATCTTCTATTAAGCCATATAAGCAGGTTAACTGATATCTTTGACCACTCCTCCACAACTAAAGAAATTCACTGGTAAACAATATAAAACTAAAATACACATCAGAATATCTAGGGTAAGATAAACTTCAGAAGGCTTAGAGACAAGTAAAATTGGATATTATTCTGGTGTAAAGACTAAATTTGATGCCTGCTATTTTGTGTGAAAGTCAAAATATGTTCAATCCAAGCACTTAAAAATCTAAATGACTAATTTGATCTTGCCTATAGAAATAAAAGCAAAGGACATGGGTGAAAATGTTTGATTTAACAGGTACTTAGCTACTATTAAATGGAAATGTTATAAATTAGATGCCTCCTCTGGGCAATATTACCTTAACTTGAGAGTTTTTGTACATTATATTAAGAAAATGACATTAGAAATGGTCATTTGCCTGTTCATATCTCAGTGCTGTGGTATATGCTGAAGAGAAATAATTCCGTTTTACAGATAGTGTCTTTGAGTAACTGGGCAAGAGAAGGGGAGAAGTAAGTACTAAGAATAAAAGATAAGTGCCAAATGATGATATACGCAGAATATTCTCTCTACACATGTTTACAGTTTACATTTCTGACTTACTATGAAGCAGCTAAGTTACTCAAGAGGCAAGGTAAATTTGCCTGAGCAATGCTCCGTGCTTCTACAACTATGATGATTCTATTCCTGAGCAGGTTCATTTAGAGTTAACACACGTACAAAAAAAACCCTCCTTTCATCTTTGCTGTATTCATTGTGTAAAAAGATAAACAAAAATCACAAATTATGTGTTTACCTTCTGCTCCTGTCTTTCGGGTCTTATTCTGGCTGATAGGCAGGACATTTAGAGGCTGTGCAGTGAAGCTCTCATTAATGCATCATCAGGTTTTTCTGTTCTCTCTTCCCTCCTGCAAAACACAGCCATGTAAGATCAAGCCCTCCATTATTTTTCAGTCACCTGTACATTTTTTAGTTTTCTGCTGAAAGCTTTAAGCATTGCAGTTGCTTTGCTTAAAAATAAAAAATAAAATTGCCTGTGCTGTCATAATTGTAACAAGTGAGAGCCTTAGCTCTCTAAATCAAGTAAGCTACATTCCCACTGACTTGTAACATCTAGGTGTTTGAAATGTGCCTTTTAACATAATGAATCCAAATCCGATTGTAGTTATATTTTATTTTCAGATAGTATTTTTGCTGTGTTGCTGTACAGTATCTCTAGTATAAGACATCCAAATTCCACCAAGACAGATGTCATTCATTATGTAAATAATGTAACATAAACATGAATGGTAACACCAAAGCTGAGATACAGAATGTCATAGATAGAAACTGGGATTGCTTCTAATTTGGAACATAAGACGAGTTGGTAAGTGGTCTTCAAAAATATGTTACCAGTTGTCCAATCCCATCACAAGGAGGGAGCTATTCAGTAAGATGGAGAAGTAGGTAGTGCATGACAAGTAGTAGTGAAAGGTGAAGGACTCAGGAGAAGTGATTGAGTTATTCAAGAGTTCCTTTAGATTCACAATACACTCTCTTCTCATCTTGCACCTTCATGTCTCACCAACACATAAAGCAACTAATTCCTCAGTCTCTGTGTCTTCTTTTTTTCTCATTTAGTCCAGACCTGGACTCAGCTCTCTTAACCACCCAAAGTGGAAACAAACAGGAAATTGCCAATGACTCTTTTGTCCAAAAGACTGCCAGCAGCAGTGGCAGCTGCACAAAATCTCGTAATGGTACATTACAGAGTTTGGAGAAAATAGCATTGCTTGAGAACTGTGTTGCTGTACAACAATAAGGGCAGACAGAAAATGGTGGGATTAGTTTGTTTTCTTCAGTAGCAGACTTGAAAACCTTAGAAACATTTTGTCTGAAACTGTTCTATACATTCATGACCATGTTTTGGGGGATGTGATCACAAAATAGTCAGGCATCCTGGCACAAACCTGGCTGATAAATTTGAATGTCTTGTCATGCTTAAATTAGAGTTCTCCCAGCCTGCCCTTTCTCCAATGAGCTGCACAGAAATGGGAATACCTCAACAGCAAAAGTAGAAGGATACTCTACCAGTAGTATTACTTCCTTGTGTACCCTCAGTTACAGAAATGCCATGTCTGAACTCTTCCCTGCAGAGCTGAACTACTAATGTGTATGATGCAGCATCTCTGTATGTCAACAGGAACACCGCTTCAGTAAAATTCAGGGAAAACCCCTCCAACCACTTTGTCCACTTTTCTTTCTCTTATTACTTTCATATTGCATTCATTTTTTGTTCTCACTGCCTCAGGCTACTTGTTCTACTCTTCAGTCATCCTTTTTTACTTCACTATATTCTCAAATGCTCTCCATTCTGCCTACTGAGAACTCTCTTGCTCTCATTGGCTGGCACGTACCCAAACAAGAGAGTGCTTTCTGCATCCTCAGAACTGATGTAGACAATACTTCAGTGCAGCAGAAGTCATCAGCGGGGCACAAGAATTACAGATGTTCAACATTTGATCCCAGAAATGGGACTAGTCATAATTGTTTCATTTTTGCGTGTTATTTTTTCATCTATTTAGCCTTGTCTTTAAACACTTGCATGAATCCTAGTATTTATCTGCTAGTCTTGGTGGTTCTGACATTGTTTCAGTGAAATTAAAAGCTGGGTGAAAGGAGTATGCAGTAGCATTCTGTGGCATTCACAGGCAAACCAGTCTTGACCTGAGGAAAATTAGTTTAATTTACTCTCTATTAGAGTTGGATGGTGAGAAAAAAAGACAAGAACTAAACCACATTCTTCCCACCCTTGCCTTCTTCCTGGGCCCAACTTTACTCCTTCACCCCTGACTCCACTTCCTCCTCCCCTCTGAGTAGCACAGGGGGATGAGGAATGGGGGCTGTGTTAAGTCCATACCAGCTCCTCTTTGCTGCTCCTCCCTTCTCGGACTTTTCCCTGCTCCAGCCTGGGCCCTTCCCAGGAGCTGCAGGGAAACACCTGCCCCAGTGAGTTCTCTCCCGGGACTGCAGGGGAATCTCTGTGGGGGTGCCAGGAGCAGCTCCTGCCCTCCTCCTGCTCTCCCCTCGGGGCTGGCAGGGCTGTTTCTCACTTGGTTTCCCTCAGCCCTGGCCGCCGGGCAGCGTTTTGCCCTTTTTTCCCCAGGCTTTCCCTGAGGTGTCCGCCCGTGGCTGAGGGGCTCAGCTGTGCCCTGCACTGGGGCCGCTGGAGTCGCTGGTGTCGCTGGAACTGGCTGTGTCCGGCACGGGGCAGAACCGGCCACTCCTCACAGGGGCCAACCCGGCAGCTCCCACCGCTGCTGCTGCCAGTACCTGGGCACCTGAATCTGTTCAACTAGGTAAGGAAAAAAAGTATTTTTGAGGGTGATAGAGCTGAGGTTTTCCTCTTATGTGGGGATTAATACTTAGTATCCAGTGCCAAACAGACTGTGAGACAGAAACCATGACTGGGGATACGTGAACATCTCCTGGGTTAATACTACAAGTCAGCTTCTCCAAAAGCCTGAGTACTGAGGGAGGTCATCCTGCCTCTCTACTCTGGTGAGATCCCACCTGGAGTACTGTGTCCAGGGACAAGACCATTACCTCAGGGATTATGAGTCCACCAGGAAGCCACATTGAGTAAATGACCTCAAAGGACTGTGTAGGTGACCGCAGCACACAACTATATACGGCAACCCTTTTCCCAGGAGCACGTTCCTTTGTTATCTACTTGCTTTCTCTGCTGTAGTACTCTCCTCTGGATTTTTTAAAATCTTTTTATTCATATTTCTGGATTTGGCTATTGGAATCTGAGCAAACCAATCAGCCATAAACAACCATTTTGCAACTGCAGCTTCTAGTTGTACTCTTTACTCAGGTGGTGTTACTATCTCTTAATATATTACATATATTTTCCCTGTGCCTTAGGAGACATACTTTAGCGCAGAAATTTACCTTGTTTTCCTCCAGTACTAATGAGGATTCTTGTCTGCATGTAAGCATGCTTTTTTTTTCTTTGTTAAAAAAAGCGGAATCAGAATGCTTTTAGTCAGTATTGAAAATATTACCTGCAAGACAGAATCTATGGTCATAAATTATTCTTCTCTCAGGTGGTGATTTTACCTTCTGGTATTGTTAGCTACTAAAAAAAGTGTAGTCTTCCAAGTTGCAGAGATGACAAAGTTTCCCATTTTTACTGTAGAAATCACTTTTTCCAAATAGTTTATCCCTTCTGGTTAGTTTTATATTCTTTAATGTGAAAATGTGCTCACATTAAACAAATATCTGAGAAGAAAGAAAAAAAATAAGAACTACTATAATAATATTGATGTAAGATTCTGGACTGAAAGACCAGTAGAAGATATGGATATACAAGAAGCCCCACAGGTAAGTTTTATGGAAGTGGCCATCTGCCCTGGGTCATTGGGGGAAGCAACAAGAGGAAGTGGTCTGAGTCAGGTGACCACGAATTGACCAGTTGAATATTCCATCCCATTCACGACATCCAGAATATAAAAGGTGGAGACCAGAAGGACTTTCCTTCTTCTGCTGGGTCTTTTGCTGCTTAACTTCACTTCTTCTTCATCTCTGCTTCTTTCTGCTGTCCCTGCAAGCTAAGGCCTTGTGACAGGCTGAATCTAGCTCCAGCTGGCTGCAGGGTCCTGCCGGAGTCATTGCTGTGAATTGTGTATGGGAATTGCGGAAGATTGGGCGAGGAGGAGAAAGGTAAACACGCTCAAGTGACCCGCAGCTGGGGCACAGAGAAAGCACATACATCACACTAATTGTTTTACTGACCTTGTGTACTTGACAAGTAGAACCTCTGTGCTAGATAACACAGGCCTGAGAAACCCTACAATACCNATAAACTTGCCTTTTATGATTGCATTCGTGGCCTCTGGCTCTTCTTGCGGCATGCCTGTGCTTGTACACACAAATTGCAAGACTGGTTCTATAATATTTATTCTGCATTATTTTCTCTATGTTTATTTAGTAGCATGAGTAAAACGTTTTCAAATTTTCCAGCTCTCTTCTCTCTGTCCTTCTTTTCCTTTCCTCTCAAAATCGCCTGTCCTTACTTAAAAAGGGGGGCGGGAAGGGGGAAGGGGGAGGAGGGCTAATAAAAATACATCTGCTGCGATTTTTTATTGTCTCCCCGTGATCAAACCATGACACCATCCAGAGAAGAGTTTATTTTCTTGTTTCTTAGCATATCTTTTTTTCTTAACAGTGCTTATACATTTGTTCAGGTTCTTCAGCAGCATTTCTGCATGCATAGGATAAGGAAAGGAGTTACTGTGTTAGTGAGATGCCCTACTTCACAAGTCAAAGTGAAGACAAGCATTTTTACTCTCCCCCTCCTCTTACAGCTAATCAGTCAGAAACTTCTTCCGTTGATTTCATTTTACAAGGAGTTATTTTTTCCCTTTTCAAGTAAGATAAGACATTCCTTCCAAAAGCTATTCTTCAATGCATGTGGCTGTGTTGCAAATAGCACACATATCACTTGCTATCTTAATTATACTAATACACTCTTCCTGTTTTAAGTGACATATCAGTGGCCCTAGGTTATCCAGTGAAGAAAGTACACCACCTGGATGGAATGTGTCATCTAGACCAGCAAGTCTCCAGCTACAGCATTCACAAAATGTCCCAGAAGGGCAAAGCAAGGGTAGATATACAAGGAACCAGTTGGTCTCATTCTCCTGACCACTGGTTTCTCATCCTTTGTTTCAAGTAAATGTCACTGGAGTGCTGATGGGAATAGAGTGATACAAGGCAAGTAAGTGTAAAAATAGTGCTTCGGAAGTATTCCTTGTATGCTAGGATGAAAAGTGGGTGGAGCTCTCCTTTCCCTGTTCCCTGCTTTGTGCACTGGTGAGAGCTTGGCTGAACTTTCTTATTTTCATGCAGCCTAAAGTTCTCTGGTACTTTGAGTAAAATCTGATGCTTAAACAGGTTTGGAGTGTATTTATGGATAACACACTGTATGTTTTTATTGAAAGTGGCTTGCTATACATGTTTATTCTACAACATATTTGTTATAAGATCTCCACTCAATAATGTCAGTAAAACACAGTTCAAATGGGACCCCAGTTTGGCTCAAAATCTATCCTGAAGGCTGACTTCAGTTTTCAGGATGTGTAATGTTGGCCTGCCCATGTAAGTGACATACCCATCAGCTTTAATTAGATTAATGAGCCGTCTTTTAAACACAGAATGGTTGAAACCTGAGTGGAATAACAGAGGTAATTGTGATTTATGATTCCATAAGTTGTTTAATTTGGTTCATATTTTGTAAGAAACTGTGATTTTTGATATTTTTTTTCCTTTCTGGTTTTATTTTGAAATAAGGGAGTGCACAATATTGTAATTTCACATCTCTCATAATAAATTCTCATGTCCTGCTCATTTTATAGCAAGCAAATTGTCCGTTTATCCATTATGTTCTTCTTCACTAGGGCTTTTGAGCTGAGCACTTGAGTATTTGAACTAGTGTAAAGAAAGAAGGATAGAGCTAGTAACCCCTCAGTTTATTCTTCAGGGTCAAACATAAATGTGATAATAATAAATAGTAACTTGATGTTAGTGTATGAAAACAAATTTTATTATGAATTGTGAATCATCTCTGGAATAATTTGTCTCATAATATTCCCTCAATTACTGGACACATTCCTAAAGGGAATATATATAATAAAAGGGAGGAAAAAGAAAAGTGTTTATTGTTCAAACAAAAGGAGATGCTGGCGCCTTGTGATCTGTTGTCTCTCCATAGATCGCTCTTAATTCATATCAGAAGTTTGAGAAAGAGTGGATTAGGCATTACAGCGTAAATTCTATCTAATTTGGGAGAAAAAACTACAACATAGCAAACTATTCTAAAAACGGCATTAACAATGCAGTATTGAAACTATACAAAAGCACTTCAAATTCTGACAGAGCAGATTGGTTTCAACTCATAACCAATGATACTGTAAGAGTGGGCCTGACAACTATCTTGTCACTTCATGGGGTGACTCACTTGAAGGCTTCTGCCTCTCTAGGTTACAGATCAGGCTTTGCGGAACCAAGTTAATGTGTTCAATACTTTGACAAACATGGGAATGATAAGTATGCTATATATTTTTTTTCCCGCTGCTCTTTTAAAGAAGAAAATCCCAGTGCTCTTCTGAATACTTGATAGATTCTTCACTGTTGTCAAGAGAGTTTCAAATATATACACGCACAGAGATTTTTCTTAACTGCAGAGTTACACTGTGACATTCAGGTTAAGCTTCTGTGGTGAGGAAATATTTTAGAAATCAGTGTGCTTCAAAGCTACCTTCCTACCATCATCATTTGATTTAGAAGGATGGAATAAAGTCAGAAAGGATTAAGGCATGAAGGAAATAATAAAAAAGAATGTGAGGTAGAAAGGCTGAATCTAATATATGTACTGTGAAATCCTGACTGCTGGAAGGAGCGATTTAGATCAGGAATGTTTAGTTCCAAAAGTGTCCTTACCAAGCCTTCATTCTGATCTTCAAGTTGGCAGAGAGCAATCATCTTCAAAACGTATATGGAGATAAGTAAAAGAACAGTAACTCTGCTTACAATCTGCCCTCCTTTCTGCATTTTGTACAACAGATAACTGGTTTTTCTCACTCAATTCAGTGACATGGCCTAGTACCTGAATTAGGTTAATGGTTGGACTTGGTGATCTTAAAGGTCTTTTCCAACTAAAATGATACTGTAATTCTGTGATTCTGTAGAAATGTTGGTGAGAAGGGATCTCAGAGGACATTTTGTCACCTCACTTCTTTGGCCTATGGCAAGCACTAGGTCAAGTCAAGCAAGACTTTGTCTAGCCAAATCCTGAAAACCTCCCAGAATGGCCATCCTGCATCTTCTGTGTGTCACCTTGTCCAGCACTGCACTACTCTCCCAGTAAAGAATGTACAACTTTTCTCCTAATGTCCAAGACAAACCTCCTGAGCCAGAATAGACATTACTTCTTGTAACACTGTACCATACTACTGAGAGATGTTTTGTTGTGTCATTTTACTTACACTCCTTCAACTAGCTAATTATTAAATCACCTTCTTTGCCAGGAAAACAAACAAATGAAACCACAAACAAACAAAAACAAACAAGCAAACAACAAGCAAAACCAACCAACCAAAATTACCATAAACCACAACAACAAGAAAAAAACCAACAAGCCCAGCTCATTAAAATCCACTATATATAACATGAACTCTTATCTCCTGACCAAGCCTTTTCCTAAACTCTCTCCATTTTCTCAGCATCCTCATTGAACTGGGGTTGGGTGAAACTGGACACACTGTTCCAGGTATGGCCCTCACTGGTACTGCAAAGAGACAGTAAATTTTCTAGATCTGCTGATATCTTAGTGTAGCCCAGTATGTGATTTGTCTTGCTTGTAACAAGAACACACTATTTGGAAGCTTTTAATCACAACTTCTAGGCCCTTTTCAGCAGTTGTTTCCCAGCCTGTACTGATGCATGAGGTCACTCTGCCCCAGATGCAGAACTTTTCATTTCTTCATTTTGAACTTAATGAAGTTTATTCTACCTTGACCCACAAGTTTCTCAAGGCCCCTCTGTACTGAAGCTCTACTATTGAGTGTCATCCAAAGATTTGATGAGAATGAATTCTGCAACATCATCCAGGTCATTGATGAAGATACTGAGCAACAAGTGCTCCATTAATGACCTCTGGAGTATTCAGCTTAGCTGATAATCAGGTTACTTGTTTCCTCTTCTCTGAGCCTGGGGCTATAGCCAGTTTTCAGCCCACCTAATTACCTTATTCCAGCCTATATACTCTCAGCTTCCAAATGAGAATAGTGTGGGAGAGAGTCAAAAGCCTTAGTAGTGTTGAAATTTATTACATTGTGTGCTCTCTCCTCATTCAACTAGGAAATCATTTCATCATGGAAGGCAATCAGATTGGTCAGACACCATTTTCCTCTGGCAAACCCATGCTGACTGTTTCTAATTACCCTTTTGTCCTTTACATATTTCTAGAAATGGATTCCATGAGTACCTACTCTGTGATGTTTCCAGCTAGTCAAGTGAGATTGACTGAATGACAATTTCCTAAAGTCTTGCTTTTTAAGTTTTTTTGAAGATGGGTATAACCTTAGCTTTTTTTCCAGAGATCACAGTCCTCCCTCAGTTGTCACAAGATTTGGTAGATAGGAGACAGCAACTTCAGTATCACTCAGCACCCTTAGGTAAACCTCATCTGGTCCCATGAATTTTCATGTACTCACATTCTCTAAGTAGTTCTAAACCTGTTGATTTTCCTATTTCTGGGTGTTCCTCTCCTTCAAAATTCATGCCAGGACCTTATGTGGAAATCTGGAAACAAGGTCTGCCTGTGAAAACTGAAGTAAAAGAAATAATGAGTGGTTCAGCTTTTTCTGTAACATCCAACACAGATTGCATCACAGATTCTTAGGCCTTCCTGCTGTCATGCTTGTGTCCAAATAATGCTATTAGGGTTCCCCTTTCAGTCCTGTCTGCATTTCCACTTGCTTTGTGCAAACTGATGTTTTAAATGTGATAAGATGGAGACTTTTTCAGAGAGGTTAAGATAAACTCTTGGGGCTAGAGTAAAAGTCATCTCCTATTTTTATGCAAAACGAGTGTATCACATTTTTCTGAAGAAATTAGAATATAGTCAAGAAGCAGTCCCAAGGAATCTGCAGAAATTTGTTGTATAACAAATAGGGGGCATTTAAACCTGGTGATATCATACAATGAAATCGGTATCAAGCAATATATGAGCATTAGAGATAAGCTTATCTATTGCATTGTTTCCTCATGAATCGGTATCCTAAAATCCATGCAGTAGTAAAATGACTGGAGAAAAGCAGTTAACTTCTTACTTTTCAAAAAAATTACCAGAATAAAATGAAGATGCAAATTTCAAACAGAAAGTCTTTATTCTTGTTTTCCCTTCCCCCTCCTCCCTCCCCTCTGCCACTATCCCACCCTTTCTCTCTCATGGAGCTCACAATTGAGAGCATACAATTCCTTCTTAGTTCACTCTCATCTAGATCCAAAATGCCTTTTCAAGTCTCAGGTAAGATATCTGAATCCTTGACAGATTCTTCAATAGTCCTAAGCATGCAGACACTCTTTCTGAATTCAGTTCAGGATTCCAGTGGGAGGATTCATTGTATTATGTCCTGCTCCATCTTGCCTTGCAAATTGTCTTGCCACTTACATGAGCACAAGCTGAGGACAAAGAATATATGAACTGTCAGTTATCTTGCTTTTACGTTTATTTTCCATCTACTCAGGTCAGGTGCATGAAGACCTTTTATTTTTGGGCATCATAGCATAAAAATGATATAAAACTGCTGGAGTGTCCAGAGGAGGGCCACAAAGTTGGTGAAGGGTTAAGAGGGGAAGCCGTATGAGGAGTGGCTAAAGTCACTGGGTTTGTTCAGCCTGGAGAAGAGGAGACTGAGGAGAGACCTCATCATGGTCTACAGCTTCCTCACAAGGGGAGGAGGTGGAGCAGGTACTGATCTCTTCTCTCTGGCAACCAATGTTAGGACCCAAGGGAGTGGCAGGAAGATGTGCCAGAGGAGGTTTAGGTTGGATATTAGGAAAAGGTTCTTCATGCAGAGGGTGACGGAGCACTGGAACAGGTTCTCCAGGGAGATAGTCGTGGCACCAAACCTGACAATATTCAAGAAGCATTTGTACAACACCCTCAGACACATGGTGTGAATTTTGAGGTTGTCCTATGCAGGGAC
The DNA here is from genome assembly GCA_013399365.1 of Pampusana beccarii. Lineage (NCBI taxonomy): Eukaryota > Metazoa > Chordata > Aves > Columbiformes > Columbidae > Pampusana > Pampusana beccarii. The sequence continues at coordinate 95,302 of VWYH01004360.1, read as the reverse complement.
AGGAGTTGGACTTGATGATCCTTGTGGATCCCTTTCAACTCCAGACATACTATGATTCTATGACCAGTGGAGTGAAGGAGTGCTAGGTACTGCAAGCGTACAGGGTACATATGATACTTTTCTAATTTGCTGGTTTTTACTACGTCAGATCTCGATAAATTTGGGCCACTGTGAGGTCTTTGTCCCTTTTTGCTATCCCAGCTTAGGCTTACATATTATCATTGTAACACTTCCTCTCTGAGTAATTTTGTTCAGAATATTTTTAACAAGAGAAAAGTACCTCTGCAAACATTATATGCATAGCTTAAGTTGTAAAGCAATTATTTAATGGCTAAACCACAGAATAGGTAGTTAGCACTAATGATGTATTACACTAATCATCAACATTAAAGATGAGTCTGTGCTGTCCAAGCAATCATCAGACTGATGGGAAGGGTCAGCTTCCATTACTCCTTGGAACAGACTCACTCTCAGTGTTGCTGAGTTGGCATCTTATTATTCCCTCCTTTTTCCTTAGGATTTTAGACCCTTTCATGTCAGCGTTTTTCCTCTTGAGTCCTTGTACAGTTAGCTGGCTCAACATTCTTACCTCTTTCTTCAGTCTTACCTTTCTTATTTGGGTATTTCTGATCTAGAGATTTCACAGCTCTTCCTTACAACTTAGCATTTCCTCAGAGGGCTGAGTCCAAGTTATCTAGCTATGCTGTATCAAAACCACAACTTTGCTCAAATATGGTTGAACCTCTGGGAGGACTTAGACCACTGGTTCATGAAGAGCCTGCAAATAACCAAAAGTACACTTGCTTCACCAGGAAGGAAAAATGTTGGATTAGATGTGCAAATCACTTTTAATACGTGGCCTCAGGCACTCCTACATTGGTGTTACAGAGCATGCAACCCACAAGCTGATATTAGTTTATGTGGCAATCCATCTATTTCTCAGCCTCTTACTTCCACTGGCTTCTCTTAAGAGGTTAGGGAGCAAAAACTATGATTTAATGCAGCTGAAACCATCAGCAATATCTGAAGCTAATATCAAAACAGTCTCATAGAAGAAGGCAGACGTTCTCACTTGCTTTAGGTCATACTCCAATATCCCCTCCAGGCCACCCTCCCCCAACACATAAGTGCTCTGCCAAGTAGAGGGGTTAATGGGGGCTACGCTGTGGCAGGGAATCTTTATTGAGTGTAAAAATGCAGTTGGTTTTTAAAACCATAAAGGAAAATATTCTGCCTGTCCCAGGGAGTCACTTTTTTCTTGATAGCATAGCACAGTTCTGCATGAATTCTACTTATCTTTCTCTCTGCACAGGGCAAGGAAGCAGAGTAAATGAGCCATAGAAACTCAGCCAGTTTGGGGAATTTTAAAAGTGCTTTTTGAGATGAAGATTTCAGTACCCACAGTTTCATGTGTGCTAAGAAGCTTTACCAACAAATGAGTGCTGAAGCATGACCTGCATGTCCCTTTTAGGTCATTTGAGGCAGAATTATCTCAACCCATTTAGCTTTCATGTTACGCATTGGTCAAGTGAATGCTGACTTTGAAGTCATTTCAGCTGAGAAGGTTAAAGGTTGACATTTGCAGTTATGACTTTTATGTCCCAGCTTTACAATCACACCAGTATCATAAAGTCAGTTTTCAAGTTTCACCATAAGCAAGTGAACACATTTCTAAAGGCTTGGAAATAATTATACTTAATGTATTCCTACACTTCCACTTCTTTTTTTTTGTTTGTTTTCTTTGTTTTTGATATTCCTTTTTTTTTTCGTGCTTTTAAACTAATTACAAAGGTTTTCTGTAAACAAATAATATTATTTTTTAATTTCACGAAGATGAAGCCATGCTCTTCTCAGCGACAACCAACAGTAAAACAAGGGGTAATGGGTTCAAGCCGGAACACAAGAGGTTCCACTTAAATTTGAGAAGAAACTTCTTCTCAGTGACGGTAACAGAACACTGGAACAGGCTGCCCAGGGAGGTTGTGGAGTCTCCTCCTCTGGAGACATTCAAAACTCGCTGGATGCCTTCCTGTGTAACTTCGTCTAGGTGTTCCTGCTCTGGCAGGGGGATTGGACTAGATGGTCTTTTGAGGTCCCTTCCAATCCATAACATTCTGCGATTCTGTGATTCTGTGATTATTTTAGGGTCTTATATCTATTTTCAGCTAAAGATGCATATTATTTTCAGCTGGTTTTCATACAGCCATAGAAATCCTACTCTAGAGAGACCTTACAGTTAACAAAATCAGCTTTTTTTCTATGCAGTAGTTAAGAAAACCACCTAATAAAACAAAAAAATCTTCCTTTCAGTCCCCTTTGTCAATTATGTGTTCACATAAAGATCATTCAGACTAGTTGGGACCAGTGTAGTGGTAAATGACAAATGAAATTTTATTGCAGTCTTTCACTGATGCATGTTAAACAGACTAGTAGAGAAACTGAAATATTCTCTGTTACATTACAGTTAATGCACTGCCAACTCTTTTAGTAAGCATTTTTTTTAAATTCAGATAATAAATTATTCACTCTTCATTGAAGGAATAAAAATCATTAAAAGAATTGACAAATGATGGTACTTTTTATATTTATTCTTCCCTTTTCAACTCATAAAAAAGTTATTTAATTTACTTTTCAAATTAGAGAAGTATTTTTAGGGCTGATACGAGGGTAATTCTGTCATTTCAGACTTACGTAACATTTATATATATACGTATATATATATATATACACGCATATTTCAGGAAATTTATAACTGCCTTAAATCAAGCACTAGCAAAGCTCTGTTCGCGTACATTAGAATAAATAATAAGAACTGATTACAAAAATTAGTAGAAGTATAGAAGACTATGATGTTTGGGAAGAAATAGAAAATACTTAAACATAATGAAAACTACTTAGCAGTTTTATATATATATCACTTGAGACAAAGCCAAGGCTAGAGGAGCCTTCTAGCTCTCTCCCATTTGTGTTTTAAATTCATTAAAAAATAAAGGAATATTCTGAGCACTGTACATAACCCTCTTCGTACTCACTGAAGTGTATTTGTGTATGTGTATATTCCCTTCTGTGTGTGCACATAAATAGTGTACAAACACTTAAACTTGACTGACTTTTCCAAAAAGATAAATTTTTTGAACACTGGATAGGGTATTTACTGGAAATGCTTTATAGTAATTTATTGTTGCTATAGATTTTGCAATTATCTTACAAATTTTGACAGTTAAAAGGGCAAATCCAGGAAGCCGGTTTGCCAGATTTATCTCTGCTGCTGAAATGTGTGATGAGAGATAAGATCTGCTTACCTTCAGGTTGTTAGTTTGAATATAGGTCATAACAGTGGTGATCTATGCCACACTTCTGGTATTTTTCATCAGAGAGCCTAAAAGTGGTTTCTTTCAAAATCAGGAACTGTACCTGTGAGTTTATCCTTAAATATCAAATGAACATGAGTCCAGCTGTCCTTTAACTTTGGAAGCTTGTCCTTCCAATTTAGGTTTTGAGGTACATTGACATTGTGGACCTGACTTTACACTAATTAGTACCTGTGTTTTCCTTTTTTTTTCTTTTTCCGATAAAAAAAGAGGGACAGCTAAATGTATTCTTTTTTCCTCCGTCTGCTTCTTGATTTCTTTTTTGTTCTCTTCCCCAATATAGCACCAAAATCCTCTAAACAGATTATGAGCTCTGTTCAAACATAATGACCAGTTTCCCTACACCAGAAAATTAATACTCTTACTGACAGCATTACCTCTGGCTTGCTCACTGAGCTCTTTGTAGTGGCTTGGATGTATGATTGTGCTTTCACATCTATGTCCCAGCTGAGTACCATTAACAGAGCAGTATAAAGAGGCTTGCACTTTGAATAATCACATAAATATTCATGTTCTGTTACCTGTGGAGAAACCAAGATACAATCCAATAGGAGCAGTATTGCCTGGACTTCCAGGAAAGTTTAAAAGCCATAGGCTTTACATTGCTTAACTATTTCAGTCAATCCTTGTGTAACCTTTGTTGCTTTCTGTCAAATATTTCTATGCCTTTGAAGTAGAGTACAACTTGATTATCCTTCTTCTTCATAGTGGACTATATAAAAAAATCTAGGAACTTGAGTTGCATGATACTAACAAACTCTGTCTGACGCATGCAAATGCTAATTCAACTTCTCACACGTCATTCCAAAACAAGAGAGTATGATTTTATTCAGAATGCATAAAACTTCATGACTTAAGAGCACAGAAAAATAAATACTAATAACTATCTGAAAAAAAAAAGAATACCCTTGGGTGTAAACAAATACCTGGTGGTTTCCTGCAGCATAACACGAACACTGATTAATCTGGTGTAACTATGTTGTTGACTGACACTCTTTGGTGAAGACCTTTGGCCCTAAATTACTTTCTGTAGTGGAGCAAGATTAATTCTTAGCGGACAGTATCAAATCACATACAGTAAATGTGATGAGGATGATGAGGTGATGAGGATGTATAAAGAAACAACAGGATAATCATCTTTATCATCACTGTTGACAGCCCACCAATGTGCATTTTTAACAGACTTGAAGTTCTAACCATAGAATCATAGAACCATTTTGGTTGGAAAAAACCTACAAGTTCATCAAGTCCAACTGTTAATCTGACACTGTCAAGTCCACTACTAAACCAGGTCCCTAAGCACCACAACTACGAGTCTTTTAAACACCTCCAGGGATGGTGACTCAACCACTTTCCTGGGCAGCCTGTTCTAATGCCTGACAACCCTTTCTGTGAAGACGTTTTTCCTAATATCCCAACTGAACCTCCCCTGGTGCAACTTGAGGCCACTTCTTCTCATCCTATCACTTGCTACTCAGGAGAACAGACCAATACCCCCATGCTACAACCTTTTTTCAGAGATCTGCAGAGACTGAGGAGGCCTCCCCTGAGCCTTCTTTTCTCCAGGCAAAACAGCCCCAGTTCTGTCAGCTGCCTCTAATAAGACTTGTGCTCCAAACCCTTCAATAGCTTCCTTGCCCTTCTCTGAACTCTCTCTAGTACCTCAATGTGTTTCTTATAGTGAGGGGCCCAAAACCGAATACAGTATTCAAGGTGGGGCCACACTGGTGCCAAGTACAGGGGGACAATCACTTTCCTAGTCCTGCTGGCCACACTAGTTTTGATGCATGCCAGGATGCTGTTGGTCTTTTTGGCCACCTGGGCACACTGCTGCCTCATATTCAGCCACCTGTCAACCAACACCAGGCAGCTTTCCAGCCACTCTTCCCCAAGCCTGTAGTGCTGCCTGGGGTTGTTGTGACCCAAGTGCAAGACCCAGCATTTGGCCTTGTTGAACCTCATACAATTGGCCTCAGCCCATTGATGCAACCGGTCCAGATCCCTCTGTAGAGCTTTTGTACCGTCCAGCAGATCAACACTCCCACCTGAGCTGGTGTCATCTGCAAACTTACTCCAGGTGCACTGAATCCCCTCATCCACATCACTGATAAAGATATTAAACCGAATTCGCCCAAATAGTAAGCCCCGAGAACACCACTCATAACCAGCTGCCAGACAGATTTGACTCCATTCACCACAACTCTTTGTGCCCAGCTATCATGACAAGTGTTCATCCAGCTAAGAGTATACCCCTGAGGCCAGTAGCAGCCAGTTTCTCCAGGAGAAGGCTGTCACCGTATAGGTGACCGAAGATTTCACCTCAGTAACATTTTCATATTCTGAAACAGTTATGTCTGTTTTACTGTGCTTAGTTTTGGTTTTGCTGCATCTTCATTTCATATTCATTTACTCAGATTAGCAGGGGCCTTAAGCTTGATCAGGAATGGGTAACTGCTTCAGGAAAGTGGCCATTTAAAGCTAGAGTTGGAAGAGTTATTTTGCTCTTAGATGTGCAACTCTTTGTGTAGAACTCAATTTTGAAATAGAGTTTACTGAGACAGCAAACAAAGAATTGCTCAGAACTCTTGGAACCCTGTACAAAAGCCAACAATGATTTTTATGATACTCAACTGTTACAGTTACAATCATTTAGTGTAATATTCAAGACAGCTACCTTATTCTGGAAAACTACTTCTAGGAAAAGTGTACAAAAAAAACAGTGGATGCTACCTGTGAAGATCACAATACTTGTAATTCAGAATAACTGAAAACAAGCCCTTCTAAAGACAATTTTAACATGAGATTTCTTGTCCTTTACTGTTCAAAAAAAAAATCTGGATTTGTCTAGAATTATAGCTATGCAGCATGAGGCAAGTATGCTGTAGGCCTTTTGTCACTGACACAGGATTTTCCCTGTCCTCTGTTAAGATGTGGCTGTAAAGGAGCAGAACTAGGGAACCGAACACCACCAGTAGTTAATGCCCAGACCCAGTAACTCTTCATTGTTACACAGCTTGAATATAGTGGGCTTAATCTTTCTTGCAGATGTATCAATAGGAAGTCACACAGTTTAAAGCTAGATCAGATCTGTGAAACAGGGACTGAAGAATCACTGTAAAATTGTACTAATCTAAGCTTGCGAGGGAGAAACTATTTCAAGGAATTTCAAGTTCAAGGAAACTAAATCCTCAATAGCAGGCAGTTTACCTCCTCAGTAACCTCTGAAGAAATCTTCAGAGGTATGATGTTTACCCATGTGCTCCACAGGGAGAATCTCTAATCAGATAATTTATACTTCCACTCTCAGCTTTATGGCTTTCAGACCACTAGCAGTGCAATGTCAGTGTGTCCAGAGGACATTCTTGATTCCCAGGTATGTTCTACAGAAAATGGTCACTGAGGTGATGTAGGAATGTAAATTTCTTCCTGAGATCCTCTGAAACATAGAAGTATTTTCTCAAAAATATTTTTTTTCTTTCCTGATGCAATGTCTACTGTCCAGCAGATAAGAATTCAAGCACTGCTGCAGAAAATACCAATACTTGGAGAAAGAACAGTAGCAAAATTCCATTCTCCAATTCACTAAACTTCCAGATGTCACAATAAAAAAAAATACAGGGCCAGAAAGTATAATTTGCATTTTATTGCAGGCAAATCTGATTTTCATATATCAACCTTTCTGATAAATAACATGCAAAGTATCTTTCAAAGACTCACAGGAAAACTATGAGAGCATTTACGTATATAAACAAAGAGACTGAACCAAAACACACTCAAATCAATGGGTACCTTTTGATTAATTTTATTGGGTTTTTGATCAGGCCTGTACTGTTAGAGATATAAATATTTTTTGCTTCAATGTTAGTTCACAAAGTTGTGTTGTTAACACACAGAAACTAGTTTTACTCTATGACAAACTGTACTGTTGATTTTTGATCTACATTTTTTATAATTTTTTGTTCTAGTAAAAGATGTTTATACAATTGTCTGTATATAAAACTGCCGTTTTTTTATTTTTGGCTTTTCATGTATATGAAACTAAATGTTAACTTCAAATAACTTGCTAGTGGAAAATAAAAATAAGTTGCATCATTGTGGATCTTGGATTTGAGCTACATTCATGTTCTTATTGTTAACATTATAAAGGTTATTGGATCCATAATAGGTCAAAATACATTAAAAACAAACAAACAAAACAAAACAAACAAAAACAAAACCACCAAAAAAACCTGTTTTCTCAGTGTTCAAGTTCTGCATTGGAGATTTACACTTTTATTTCTTCTCTAGCCCTGAGTGCAATAAAGAAGCAACTAGGAGAATATTCAGGACATGGAATCTGGGCCAAAAGTTTGGATACATGCCATCATAGCAACGGATGGTTTTAATATACCTACTACTTCTCTGTGAGGTCAGTACAGACCAAAAGCCTATTTGTACAACATCTATGCAGTTTTCTTGCCAGAAAATGCAATAAATGAAACCCCAAAGCCAGGACTCTTCTACTTGCCTTTCTGCCTGCAAATGACCTTACACCACGACTCCTCTCTCTGTGTTGATGGTGCTTCAGGTTTGCTCCAATTTTAGCTGAGTATTTTTTTTCCTCATTTCTGAACTCTTTGTGTGTTGGCTTTATTAATACTCTGAAGACAGAGTATTTGAGTTAGGGATTAAGTTTTACTGTATTAATATAATTGGTACAGTAGAGTACCTCTGTAAGGTTCTTCCATGCCCTTGTTGTATAAAGAAAAATACAAGTGTAAGAAACTAGAAGGTGCTAGTTACCTAGGTTTCTGTTTCTGTCAGAGACTGAATGACTTTGTCGTACAGTGTGCAGTTTCAGAGGTTACCTTAGCCCTTCCTTCTTTTGACCACAGTACGACACACTTTGTTATATCATGACTAAGATACTATGACATGTGAACATATACAGGCAATCTGGTGAAATAATAATGATAGATCTGTCCTTTAGTTTCAAACTGAAAAAATAAATGTAGTTGACATTTTCACTTATGTCTATTACACATGTAATGTACGAAAATATACATAGAAGACAGAAGATTTGCAAGTTGGTTCCTCAAGGAAACTTTAAGCAGGAATTTCTAACCCAGATGAGGACAACACAAATGAGAAATCTCAGCCAAAAATCTATTTGTCTAAAGAAATCTCTCACTGCTAGAGAGTGGCATGGATTGCTTAAAGGTCACATAGTTTCCTAACTTGAAAGCATTTCTCTAAATGCTTTGCAGTCTTTGTTGGTTTTGTTCAAACTTAAAAAGACTTCATGATTTCACATTTTTGGTTGAAGAAAATCTGTAGAAAAGCTCAATAGATGGTGTTAATACTTTTAAGAAACAGTACTGCTGTCAAAATTTGGATGAACATGGTTCATGGACTATCATCATGGTCATTGATGAGTAGCATAATTCAAAGACACAGCCTCTGCCAGTGAAGAAGGTGAACATGAATCTGTTTTATTTTAAAGAGTAAATGCATCAGTATCTTTTACAGACAAAAAGTAATGCAGTAATAATAATACACAAGAGTTGTTCTGTAGTTTTCAAGATTAGAATTGAGCAGATATAATTGGGCAGAGCTAGAGTAGGAAAAAAATATGAAACTTTTGCATAGATTGTAAGGTATTTTGAAGGCTTGTGAAATGCTATTGTATCCTAGGTTGTGGTCATAACAAAACTGAGATCCTACTCAGTTTTAGAAATGCTGAACATCCCATATGTACTTTTGCTGTTTTCTTGGAGCAGGCATGATGTGGAGAGAAGATAAGGGAAATTTTCCTTGTATTAATACTAATCTAATATTCCACTGAATTCTGCTTGAGCTATCAAATACATTGGGATTTTTGAAGGATATAATATTATTATTTTATTTTATAATGTTAATTTTTAATCTCTTACTTCGATCTTGAGGTAAAAATATTAGCATTAGTCTCCTTTAGATTCTCGTCCTAATAGAAATCACCAAATATTTCAGAGTTAGCTGATGAATCTGGATATATCAACTGGTTGAAATTATAAAGGCAATAATTTTTCTGTAAGAGACATTTTCAGTAGTCCTAGCATTCATCACAGGTATGAAAAAAATAAACCTGAATAATACTGCTGGAGGAAAACATTTTTTTCTCCATAGTTGGGTCTTTGCAACAAACTTATAATTCCATGCCATTCCTCCTTCTTTACTCAATGACTCAGAAACTTATCCCCTCTCTTCAGCAAATCTGAGCCCAGGGTTTCTGCTTTCTAAGAAAACTGTACTGAACACATGCAACAAGGTATTTTGGATAGGTTTTAGTATTCATGCCTGTTGCTATCGTCTGTTCGGAATGAATTGTTATTATATCACAATCTGGAATTGAAATATCCTATCTTCAAACTACTGTCCTAATTCTGAGGCTATGATTCTCTTTCCTCTCATCTGACTGGAAGTCCTTTAGGTACTATAACATAGCTCCAGCAGAAGAAGTTGATGGAGAGTCCATTCTGAATACCCAAAGTCTGGTAAGATACTCTTGTGGAAATATTACCTCCTGATCAGGGAAGAAAATGAATTTAAAATACTCTTATTGTTAACAGTTGATATTTCATTGTTTTGAGGCAGGAAAAACAAACAAACAAACAAGTAGAAGAGTGCTATTTAATTTGTTTATGATTAATATTATTTTGACTATTTTTGGATGCAACAGCTAGACCCCCCCAAAATGTATTATTTAAATAACTTTGAAAAACACTACTTCTTTTTCTCTAGCTTTGTTTACTTTCATATATTTTTCTGTCTTCCATTGCAGCCTCTCTCCGACATTGCCAGAAAATTTCTCTAGATAATGTATTTTGCTGTTAAATACATAGTTACTTTCATTATTTCTTAAGAGTGAATTATAATATTTGTCAGAGGTGTCAGATGTGTAAGAATAGGCATTTACTCCTTTGGTGTCCTGAGAACTACCTAAAACAATTCTCACTGAACTCAGAATCTGAAGTGTGAAATACCACCTCCTTTTACCTATGATTCATATTCTTTTCTAACCTTGTATTTTACCCTCTGTGTAAAAACATTGTCTTATTATATAGTAATGCAGAGAAACATATGCATATGACACTAATAAAATAAGATAGTGAATAGATCTTTTTCACTATAGCACCTTTTCATCATAAAAAGCCCTCTTGAACTTCATTATAATAGGAACATAAACCATTTTAGGGGTCATATAACCTATTCCATTACATGTTGTTGTGAAGTAAATGCTGAAATTCTTCAAGTGAAGTAACATTCTAACAGAAAGTAGAAACTTTCAGACATTTCTGGTGATGACAAATAAGCCTCAGGAAGCAATCAGAAAGAAGACATCATCCTTCACCCTTTAAATAAAAGCTTTTCAACACCATGGTTTTGATTATGTCTCTAAAGAACATTATATGAAACAAATAAAAAAACTTGACATCTACACACATGCCCAGAATTCAATACACCAAACACACGACAAACTGAGTTTGACATTAGGAAAAAATGAGTGTGACAGTCGCAGCAGTTACATCTTGTAGAAGGATGTGTGTGCTTGCAAAGACCTTATATCAGGTCCTGGTTGGGAGCTTGCATTTTCAAAGGTCATGAAGCTCCTTAGTACCATTCAATTACTGCACAAAGGGTAGCACTGACAGTTTTAACACAGTGGTTAAATTATTAATAGCTAAGCAGCAGCAGAAACAATCAAACTTTCGATATAAATAGTCACATAATACATATAAATCACCAAAAAAATAAAATATCATATACATGTTACCCCCCACTGTTATCTTTGAAAGACATGGAAAATATCAGGGAACCATTTCATTCTTTTGTGGCTTGTGAAGGTATCAACACTTTCAGCAGACTATTTTTAAAATCACTTTGCACAAATACAGATACTGAATGAAGCATAAGGCAAAATCTTTGATATTAGCTGCTTTTGATTTTGTTCTTTATTTTAGTTGTTTTCTTCTGAATGAGTAATCAGAATCTGTAACATACTGATGAAACTCCACTGATACAGCCATACAGCTCAAAACACAAAAATACCAACACTGTTCTACTGTTTACAAATGCACATTGTTTGTTGTGGCTTGTCCTGCAAAGAGTTCCGATGAAATTAGAATCATAGAATCATTTTGGTTGGAAAAGACCTTTAAGATCATCAAGTCCAACTGTTAACCTAGCACTGTCAAGTCCACCACTAAACCAGGTCCCTAAGCACCACATCTGCATGTCTCTTAAACACCTCCAGGGATGATGACTCAATCACTCTCCTGGGCAGCCTGTTCCAATGCCTGACAACCCTTTCCATTAAGACATTTTTCCTAACATTCCACCTAAACTTCCCCTGGTGCAACTTGAGGCCATTTTCTCTTGCTCTATCACTTGCTACTTGGGAGAAGAAAGTAACACTCCCATGCTACAACTTCCTTTCAGGTAGTTGTAGAGAGTGAGAAGGTCTCCCCTGAGCCTCCTTTTCTCCAGGATAAATAGCCCCAGTTCCCACAGCTGGTCCTAATAAGACTTGTGCTCCAGACCCTTCAATAGCTTCCTTGCCCTTCTCTGAACTCTCTCTAGTACCTCAATGTATTTCTTACAGTGAGGGGCCCAAAACCAAACACAGTATTCAAGGTGGGGCCTCAGCGGTGCTAAGTACAGGGGGACAATCACTTCCCTAGTCCTGCTAGCCACACTATTCTTGATGCACGCCAGAATGCTGTTGCTTTTTTTGGCCACCTGGGCACACTGCTGGCTCATATTCAGCTGGCTGTCAATTAACACCCCCAGGTCCTTTTCCACCAGACAGCTTTCCAGCCACTCTTCCCCAAGCCTGTAGTGCTGCCTGTGGTTGTTGTAAGACAAGCACAGGACCCAGCACTTGGCCTTACTGAACCCTGTACCACTGACCTCAGCCCATTGATTCAGCCAGTCCAGATCCCTCTCTAGAGCCTTCCTACCCTCCAGCATATCAACACTCTCACCCAAGTTGGTGTTGTCTGCAAACTTTCTGAGAGTTCATCGGATCCCGTTGTCCAGAGCACTGATAGAGATATTAAAGAGAACCAGCCCCCATACTGAGCCCTGGGGAACACCACTCATGACGACTGCCAACTGGATTTGACTCCATTCACCACAACTCTTTGGGCCTGGCCATGTAGCCATTTTTTTGCCCAGCAATGAGTACCCCCATTTGTGCTCATTTAAGCCCTGCCAGTAACTAAGTACCATGCAGCTGCTGACTCACTCCCTCCTGGTGACATGGGGGAGAGAATCAGAAGAGTGAAAGTGAGAAGTTGTCTTTCACACAATACAGGAACCTCCAAGACTGGTTTCTCTCTGCTGTATTGTATTTCCAGTTGCTGTGCCCCATGAGAACAAGGGATAGCGATTGTGAGACATCTCCCAGCTGCTTATAGAATATTTCATCTGTCTCTTCTTCCTGGATGGGTGGTCTATTACAGACTCCCACCAGGGTATCTGCCTGGTTGGCCTTGCCCCTTATTCTTACCCATAAACACTCAATCATCACCATCATCAAGTTCTAGATAGCCAATATACTCCCTAACATATAGGGCTACCCCACCTCCTCTCCTTCCTAGCCCATCCCTTCTGAAGAGTTTATAGCCATCCATTGCAGCACTCCAGTTGTGCGAGTTATTTCACCATGTTTCCATTATGGCAACCCTAGCTGCACAATGGCTTCCAGCTCCTCCTGTTCGCTGCACATGCTACATTGATCTCACCACCTTTTTGAAGGGAGAAGCCGTAATTCCTATGTGACCACTCTCAGGCACTTCCATGGTTTCTAACAAATCAGTAACCCCTGCATCTGTTCTGCCACATGGATCTCCATCCCCTACCTTCACTGAGAAGATGGCACACTGAAGTACCTTGCTAGCACACTGTCCCCCAATTTTTGGCTTGTTGCTCCCAGGCTTATCTCTAGTCAGCCTAGTGTTATCCTTTCCCCACTTCAAATCTAATCTAAAGCTCTTTCACAATAAGCCCTGCTAACTCCTGTGCAAAGATCCTTTTCCCCCTTTGAGACAGGTGTAACCATCTGTTGCCAGCAGGCATAGTGCCATGTAAACCAAACCACAATCAAAAAACCCAAAATTCTGCTGGTGACACCAGGCTTGGAGACAGGCATTGATCTGCTTGATCTGCCTGTTTCTTCCCTCATCATTTTCTGTAACTGGAAATGTAGAAGAGAACACTACTTGTGCTCCTGATCCCTTAACCAGTTCTCCCATGGCCCTGAAGTCTCTCTTAATCACCCTTGGACTTCTTGTTACAAGTTCATTACTGTCTACCTGAAAAATTTATAATGGATAATAATCCAAGGTCTCTATCAGGGTAGGGATCTTTCTCTTCACATCTTTAACTCTGGCCCCAGGGAGGCAGCAGACTTCCCTGAGAATGGGTCTGGTCTGAATACTGAACCTTCGTTCCCTTCAGAAAACTCTCCAATGACAATGACCTGACTTTTTTTCTTTATGGAAGGAGTTTTGACACAGAGCGTAAGCCAACTATACCTCAGCAACTTCTCAAGCTAGATGGACTGCCATCCTCATCATTGTTCAGTTCTACTTGCAGACCCTTTTATCTATTACGCAAGGGCACCTGGGAAGATGGGGTAGTCACAGAGGAAACACAACTGCTACACCAGACAGGAACATGTTACCATTTGGTCTTTAATATTGTTTATCTGTGTGTACACTCTTGCACCATGCAGCGAAGAGACACAGGGAGGCCTAGATGAATCTTTCAAAATATACGGTAAACATAGCACCATCATGCAATTACCATTCCTGGGTATTTACACAACTGCACTTGCTTCCTCTCTTCTGTACATATCTATAATTCTGGCACGCATTTCTAAGGTACATGTATGTGCACTTATGAGTCCCTACACAATACAAATTATGATCAACACCTTGAAGGTGAGGATAGCCATTTGTCAGCTCTTCTGCCTAGCATACAAGTACAAAGTTAATCCCCTGTCTAGGCAAATTAGCTCCTTATTTCTGATGTTTTCCATTTCAACGTGAAGATTTGTTTGGTATCCCCTTCCTACGTGCATAAAACTCTCTTATTATTTTTAATATTAAAGTACAGAATACAACCCCAAATATATGCACATATTGGGGGTAGGGTAGAGCATTTGCAATATATTTATAGTAATTAACCTATCCATTACAAATATTTGGCTGGGTGTTTTTAAATATTTTATATTTGTGAATGCAAGGAAACAATGACAGGCGAGGCACCACTGGACTGGATTAAGCCAAAGTGAATAGAAATTATATTTCATCAAAGCATCTCTGCCCATTATAAATTTATTTCTTTCCACATATTCTCTCCTACACTCTCAGTAAGACTTGATGACCAAAAACACACTTTGTTTTGTAGCATTTGTTTGTACTCCTTTGTTAGTTCAGTGTCCTCTTTTTTTACGTGTGTGTGCCTACTTGCTTTCCACATTTTGTCCTTTCTATCCACATTTTAGATATCTGGAAAGCATGAGAAGATGAGTACATGTCTAATATCACTGTTAAGAGCTTCGGTTTTGCTGCAGGTAGAAATGTCTCAGCATCATTCATGAGCAATGACCCACAGCTGCTGAAAAAGCTGAGACATTCATGGAGGCTTGAGGCAAAATGTAGCAGTTTAGCTTCTGTGTTAATCCAACTTTTTGTTGTGTTTAAACAGATTAAGATTCAAGTTTGTTAGGTGTCACAGACAACACCTTTGGCTTTTTGGGAGCTGTCTTTTGAATCTGAATCCTTTGATCCTAATAGATCAAGTAATCCATGTTGATATGAGTTCATGATCTCTATAGCAATCACAACTAGGTAAGGAGTGATGTTTCAGAATATGCTTGCTGAAGATAACGTATGTATGTTTTGTTAAGAAATTGGGACAAAGGTACAAAAACCACACAGTACATTTTAAATATTACAAAAACTAATCTACAGAAAATTATATAAAAATGTGTGAGCTAAAGCTTTGCTCTGAAAAGAGTAAGACTATTGCCATGATTTTCCCTAAAACTTTCAAACTCCTGTTTGCCATTCTTTACTGTAAAGCCCTCTGAGATTAGTCAAAGAAAATTCTTAAGTTTACCCAATACACAAGCCACTTTTTGAGTTATGGACTGTTCTACTGCTGTTAGCATACAACTTGATAGTGAGATAAATACATATATCCCTTTTTTAAACTTTGTGACAATTTGGTATCATATTGTGCAAAGGTATCCAAATCTCAGCAGTTCCTGATCAGTACAGATATGCATTAATCTCCCAGGAAGCAGAATAAACATTTTCCCAATCAGTAGTATATATAAACATTATAAAGAACTACAGTATCTACGGCAGAGAGATTTGTGAAGTTCCAGTCAGTGATCATCCAGATAAAGTACTTGGTTTCTCGCTAGGTGTCTTATTACTATATTCTCAAGTTCATCACATCCAGAAACAGAATATTCAGATCTTAAAACTATGTATCTTCAAAGGGTCATCTTGAATCTTAGACATCAGCTGAGGCCCCATCTTTTAAAATTCATGGCAAAATTATTAATAAACAGTAAATATATATATATATATATAAAGCAAAAGTAAGTCTGAGAAAAGCAGCCATGTGTCATACTGGCCTCAGACTGCGATATAAATAAAACATGTTTGGTCCAAGAAAATTGTCTAGCTCTTGGAATCTGCGATGTTCTGATATACCTTTCTGAAATGCGTTCTGCTCTGAAAGAAGATATTACAGTGTCAAGTTACACCATCATAGCAGTGCATGAACAGGTAATGAAGCAGATAGAAGGAAATAAACTATCCAGAAACAACAATTCTAATTCCATGTGCCAGGAAAAGCTGCCTGCTACTATGCTTAAATAGTTAAATTTGCTAGCCTTCTTCACCCTTCTTTCTAAAAATGGAATTGCAAGATCAGAGGAGCTGAGTTTTTGAACAGTAATGCTGCTGACAAGATCAATTGGCCGTCAATTACAATACATTTAGCATTTAGGTTCTTATGCACAAGTAGTCAAACATAACAAACTCATGTTCCCCACCTCCTAGCAGTGATCTCAAACCTCAATGCAGGTATGTAATCTGGACAATTTTCTGTTACCAAAGCTAAATAGTCTGATAAATAACTCGCTTTTTAGGAGCATCCTAGAAGTTCTTAGTTTATACAGATATATCCATTCTTAACTGCATTATATATGATTTTTGAGTACCAGGAAGACTCATAAATCTTAACTGTTGAAAACAAAGTGAACTTCTCTTAAGAATTTTGTATGTCCTGGACACAGCATTAGAACTTCTGTTCTCTGCACAGGATGGATGAACTATGTTATGTGAAAAGTGAGAAAGTACAGTTATTGTCACTGTATGTTCTGCACATGAGCAGGACTGTTACAAAAAAATGCTCAGTCATTGTTTTCCTGGAAGTCTGAAAATCACTCTGCTAGATATTTGGAAAAATGCCCAGCTGAAGCAAAATTACAGAAATAACCCTCTCTTCCATAAGACTACCTCAAGGGATAGGGAGTTTAGTGATATACAAGAAATCTCATTATATGGGAAAACTAACAATGGTTACTGGGCAAGGAGTCTTGAAGGACTCTGCAAGTGGTAAGGGATTTAGGATGGTTGCTTAAAAGCCACATTATTTGGAGTACATAAAGAATTAAGGATTTTGTACTGGGTTTCAGACACTTAGTTTCCAATGGATGTTTTTTCTAAAAAAAATCTGGTTTATAGGAGAAAAAACCTCACATCTTTTTATGTACGGACAAAAAAGAAATTCCAACATTATCAGCTTTTAGAGATATTTTGCGAATGTTACCATAAACCACGTCATCATCTCCTTGATTAGAAACGGGATTAACTTTCAATACATCCAGTCTCAGATCATCACATATCCTCAGAAAATCAGCTGGCCACAAAGATATTGATAATAATTAAGAAAGGAACTATAGCCTTGAAATCTCTGAAGAGACTTGGTCTAAACAATATGCAACTTGAAAAGGTACATAGTATTAAAAGTTCCCATCTGTTCCGAATAAGTATGAACCAGGTCTCTGCTGAAATAAACTGACAGAAGCTTTAGTTTTTGGTGATTTTTTTTTTCTTCCATAATTTGAAATTTTTACCTTGAATACTTATTCAGTGTCAAAATAATGGGTGTGTATGTTATTTTTCTCATCATGAAATAACCAGATAAAATAATCTTGGTAAAATAAATAGGCACTTCTAAGAGTGTTCCTATCAGTAAAGAAATATGCTTTGAAATTTTTTAATAATTAAAATGTTTAAGGAGTATGAAGGTAGGGATTCTGACAAAATCTCATATAGTATTCTGAAATTAAACCTCTCCAGCCTTGGTCGCAGGATTCGGAGAATTATTGCAAAGTGTCCCAGCTACAAGCCCCGGCTACATGTGGTGGCTGGGAAACAAACATTATTAGAGTGCCTCGTAATAGGGTGCTTCATCCATTGGGATAATGTGTTGGGATTGCATTTGTTGTTTACATCTTCCAGAGAAAATCATTAAATATTATTTGACTTATTACCACTCTTAACAATATTTTTTCTCCCTGCCTTTAAATGGGTAATCTGGAGAGAAGGAGAACCACAAAACTCCTGCAATCTGTAAAAAAAATAAAATAAAATATATATATACACACACATTTTTTATATATATATATATATCTCCCTACTTTTTTTTTTCCCAGCACTTTGCAGTAAAGAGGAAAAAAAAAATCCAGAAATGACTGACATCAAACATAACTCAGTGTTCAATCAGTGACATACCATGCATATTGTGTTAACATAGATTATAATTACTTTCTCACCAAACGTTATGCCAGATCTTTTCACTGAATAAATGTGTGCATGTGATGTGCCATCGTTCTATCACTGCCAATTTAATAAGCATCTCTTTTGAAGAGAAGAAAAGTGAAGATATTTAACTAATATCTTTGGCTTTGCATATTCAGAATTGAACAGCTATGTTTTCTAGAGAACACAAACGTTTTTATTAAAACATTGCACAGAATTAACATCTACAATGATGATGAATAGGAGAAAAAACAAAACAAACCCAACAAAAATAAAAACACAAAAAAAGCCAAAACAAAACAACAACAAAAAACCCTGAACCCTCAGAATATCTGACAGTGCTGGGACATTCAATTCTGTTCTGACTAGGAACACACACAGAAAGAAAAACAAGAACACAGATGGGGTGAGCTTTTGGTTCTCTACTCAACCTTCTCTTCAAAAAGGAAAATATAATCAACATTTTGTCTCAACTGGTACTCAATTTTTGGTGTAGATTGTTGCATATACATTTTGTCTCAAATCTCTCCTCAGCAGATTATGCTATTTTTATTGAATGCTCTTGTGGTAAACCAAAGGTCAGAAACCTGATAAGATAAAATAATATTCTAATGCCTGTTTGTGTGATCTTAAAGCTGACACAGCATTGGCTTGTACTACTTCACATTAAAACACATTGTATCCACAGCAGCGTAGATTGAACTGCATGAGGAATCTAACACCTCTCAGTATGAGAAGGCAGTAAGAGGGTGAAAATGAAGAGGAGCAACAGGCAGAACCCAGAGTGTAACATGTTGTGTTGTTTGACATGCTATAAGCTTGCAAAGAACAAAATCAAGGAAGCTTAGAGACAAAGAAGCAGCAAGCTGTAAAACTATTTCATTTCGACAGTTTCTGAACAGCTACAAACCCACTCATTTCTTGTGCCTCTAACTAGCATTATGGGATGGATATCAGTTTTCTCTAAGTTTGCAAGCTGAATAGAGGAGTCTGGGGAGGAAGGGCATGCTTCTACTGAAATTGATACATAAATAAATTAACTTCATACTCAAAACAGGTTTTATTTAACATGAATCAATCCTTGCGTATTTTATTTAAGGCACTTTCAGTAAAACAAAAGACAATGAAGAGTCTAGAATTGTTTGCACTAGACTAATTTCTGACTTTAGCCTGTTAGGCTAGCAGTTTGGTAACTCAGTTTGTAGAAGGCATTTTTCAAATCCAGTCTCTCTCTGAATCCCACAAAGGCTTAAATTAGAATGCTGTAGGATGTTTTGGAACAGGGATGTTCTCGCTTTATTTTGTTGAAATTGTATATTTGATTGAACACCTAACTATCACTTTAAATCAGAACAGGCAGTTCAGATGTCCAGTTAGGTATATGGCTTATTAATTAGATGTAGAGATTGATCTCTGACAAAGTAGAGTATTCCATCTCTATGTATGATACATCTCTATGTAGAGCCACTACATCTCAGAAAAGGGAATGGTACATCCTATACACCAAACCTCAATTGAGAAACATGACATTACTTTGGGAAGGTGCAATCTGGATTCTTACCACAATATTTCTGAGGATTTGACTCATAAAAGTGCATTCAGTATAAGCGTTTCTAAATATGTATCCATATTTTTAAGAAGAGAGCATTCTACATTGAAAGAAAGCCACCAAAAAAAATGGAAAAAAAAAGATAACTCAGTGATCAAACGTAAAAGCAACAGATAAACAGATATTAGGCAAGCCAGAAAAATGCACTCCAACTGTGAATGAAAAAAACAAACAAATTTTTAAAAATGCTATTATAAACCAATGTCTTGAAGAGTTGTATTTCGGAATGCAGAAAGATGCTTTAAATGCAAAAATATTACCCAACGTTATTAACCAGACATATATTTATATGAAAAAGACTGAAACCAAAACAGAAATGAAAATGAAGATCAAAATCAGGCAAAAGCTTTTTGATATTATTAACACTAACTCTGACTAGGGGACAGAATAGGTCTCCATTATTTGGGATAACTGGTACAGTGCTTTTTATTTTATTCATTATTTTTTACCATAAACCCTTTCAGGTTAACTTATTTCTCATTAGTCTGTAATTATTCTTTTTTCTTTCATATTCTGCTTCTTTCTTAAGTGAAAGATATTTTTCTGTTTATATTCTTTAAAGCAAAACCTGACACAAGTTGAGGTGGTGTAATCAGATACTGGTGAGCCGTATGTGAGTAAAGAAGAAAAATAAATAATCTTTTACTCCACAGTTGTGTCTGTGATTTATGTAAATGCAATGAAAAGTTCAAACCAGTAAGTGGATAAAATTCTTAGAGTGCATATTCATTTGTCCAAGAAGCACTTTGTACCCACTGAATAAAGCTTAAACTCCTCACCCCCCAAAAAAAAACCCCAAAAACCACACACCATGAAAATTCCCAAAGAAATATAAAAACTGCAATGCACACCTAACAGTAATAATTTAACAAATCATGAAATAAACTTGTGGTTCAACTTAGAAGTTAGTCCAGAACATTTAAAATCTATATCCTGAATGATTCAGTGTAAATACATACAAATTAAACTGAGACTGAAAACACTTGTATCCTTTTAGCTCTCTAATTTGTCTAGATGTTGAGATATCAAGAAAGATTTTCAGACTTTATACACCTTATTTGAGGTTTTTTTCCTTGGTTTTGTTGTTGGTTTTTTTTATTTGTTTTTGTTTGTTTCTTTGGTATAAGGAAGCCTTTAAGATTTCTAAACTCCTGATAATTGAATAATAATATTTAGATGCAAATGAATACTACGTGTAAAAACCTAGGAAGAATTGTGAAGCCTGAGTAATTTTTCTCTTTGTACTTCATATAAGTAAATGCCAATGGAAAATTTTAAACTGGAGAACCAAGCAGTGTAACATGCAGTATTAAGGTTCAACTATATCTAGAGAAAAAAATGTGACTTTAAACATTGTTGCTTTTGATACAGTCTGGTATGTGAGGGACAACAATCTGCACAGCCTACCCAATGTTTAAAGACAGAATGAGGAAGACTTATCATTTCCTCTGCTGATCAAGAAGAAGGGCAAACTACCAGACTGCATTCTTGTTCCTTAATATTATTTTATTACTGTTTTATTTGATTGTTTTATTCAATATATTAGGTATGCAATACTCCTCTCATACAGTTGTCAAGCCATACAAATGGCTACAAAATTTTGTCTCAGAAGGGTCCCTTAGCTGTTTCTTTAGTGTTGGTTGGTCTTGGATGTTTTGTCTTCTACGATACTGATTGTGTAAGCTTTCTTGGACTTCTGTATTTCTCCAGAGATGTTTATGCTTTAGTCTACCTCTTTTTCCTCTGCTCAAGTTTGTTATCTGCATTGGAATTCAACATTAGTTTAAAGTCTATTCAGAACCCTTACAGCAAATCAATCAGTTGTCTAGTAAATAAGCTAGTGTTGTCATCTCTGGAAAGCTTTTAAAATTTGAAGCATGTTCACCATTTGCTTCTCATAAAACGTAATTTTATGTTAAAAAAAACACAAACCAAACCAAAACAACAACAAAAACCAAACCCCAAACCAACAACAACAACAAAAAAAACAACTGACCAAAAAGAAAAAAACACACACACAAAAATTACAGATACATTGATTTTCTCTGAGACATTGCCAGGACTGATAATAAATGTGTGTGCTACTTTCAGTACTCTTAGTGAAAAGAGTTCCTTCAGGAATAAAGTCAGCATCCTTGCTATAATTAGGCTTTTTTCCAACATGAATATAGAGTTGGTAAAAAGCTCTTGAATGACAGTTCCAAAGAATGAAGGCCTCCAATGCAGTCAAATAACGGCAATAACGTCATTAATATTGTTGTAAGCTTGTGTATCAGCCAGTTTATGTGTTCCATTTCTCTAGTTGTAGTATAATTTAATAAGAACCAGTCAGCTAACAAGAGGAGGATATTATCCTTCAATTTGCTGATGAAGAGCTGTTAAACAGAAAGAATGAAATTACTTCTTGGTTTCACAAAATGAAATTGTTGAAAAACCCAGGGATTGAACCTGTATCTTGATTTGGAATCCAATTGGGACTGATCCAAGCGACAAAATCTTCCTGGTATCCTCCTGAGGCATTATTTAGTTAGCTGAGCGCATATTCTTCCTACACTGCCAGTGCTGGGTTAACGTATGTAGAGGTAGCTTGCTGCCTTGATGCAAAGTACAATTCCTACAACCGAAGGTAAAGGACCATCTTCATAGAATCAGTGGTAAAAAATAACAATGGATGTTGATCAAAGTCCATTAATAATTACTGAAGCAAATATTCACCAATGGAAAGAAAAAAAAAAAAACCAAAAACAACCAAGAACAAAAAAACCACCAAACCAACCAAAACAAAATCCAAAGATTGTGTAACCAGGACTTTATGGTTTTATAAGAGGATGTTCAGAGATCCTAGAGGGAGAACACAACTCACAGCAATGTCCACTGGTTAGATTCATGGCTGCATGTCAATGAAACTTTATTTTGTGGCTGAGGTACAGGTGGTGTTTTCAGAGACAAAGCAGCTAGGCACAATTCCCCCTGAATTACCTTTGGAATACAGTAAGTCTTGTAAACCTTTTGAAAAAAGCATAGCCACAGGTTCTTTTTTCAGCATCACACATTTGAATCTGTCCTTTTATAGAAATACTTTATTCTAATTCTGTGATCCTAAAACTATTAAATATATGATACAAATTAATCTCATAATGATCTTTTCTGTGTATTACAAAGCAAGCTCACTCCCTCAGCACTATTTTGTCTTTCCCTACTTTTGATCTCCCTGATCTAAACTTTTGCACCAGACTGTCATAATTGTCTATTGTATGATCCTGAATTGGTTGTCACACTTAAAAAATAAGAAATTTAGCAGTCCTAAACTCACATAAATTATTATTATGGCATAATTCGTTGAATTGTTTCACAAACGCTATTCAGCCAGGCCTTAGGATAATCAACACTCACTGCTTGAGTCATACTTATTTCAAAGGAATAAGAAGCTGAGTTTCCCATAGCAACATGGGAACAATTATACAGGTGTCACATAATTAAGCATCTGTTTTGGAGTTTAGCATGTTTTCAGAATCAGAAACAAAGACAATACTTACCAAAGATGGGTAAAATAAGGTGCATCTTGCTGCTAATTTGGCATAAATGGAAAGGTTAGGCTTTTAATTGGTTCAAAGAAAAAACTGAGCTAATACAGTAAGAATAAAAGAGCAGGTCCTCAGAGTGCTGTTGCAAAGAGCAAAGCAGTCTCTAATTTTGTATTAAGCAAAAGTAATCAAAAGCCATTTAAACAGGAATAAACATAGATGTGAGCAAACTGTTTCCACTCAGTGTGCTTACACTTTAAACCTCAATCCACTGAAACTGGTTTCAGGTGATAAGTATTTAAGAGGAAACACACAGCAGGTGCTTATCATTGAAGTTTCAAGTTCACTTTTAAGGTTATTCCCACAAGAGCAGTAGATTGTGCTTCTGCTCTCTGTAGGTTCATAGGAAGTAAGAAAGCAAGCAAGCACAAGATATTTGCTTCATTTTCAGGTGTTTTGTACAAGTGCTAACCTTTTCAAGTAATGTTCATGCAAGGACCATTTGAGGTCAGTGTTACCTAGGATGAGGCAGAAACTGTAGCCTTTGCTGCTTGTCTACAGGTCTAGCTGGGTGAAACAACAACCTGTAGAAAAGGGGCTCTTCTTGAGGAGCTTGGGTGCCCCTCACTATTTTTTTTTTCTTCAGCTAACTTTCAGACTTCTGCTGCGCTCTACTCTTTACATTAGCCCTTTCTAGAAAAAAGTGCCCCAAAAATCAGTGGAGATACCCTTCTGTATTTTGTTATGCTGTATGCTACCTACAATCAATTATGCCAGACAGAAAGATATGTCAGATTCTCAGCTATTTCCAGGCTAGTTATCACTGGTACCATTTTAAAAACCTAAAAGCATGTTTAATAAAGATTCAAAATAATTAATAAACAATTTGTTATATTATATAATTATGTTATATAATTATAATGTATATTATATTATTTATTAATAAATAATTAATAAAGGTTCAAAACTAGAACATAAAAACATTAATGTAAAATAGATTGGAAAATACTGAAATTTTCAATCAAGACTTTTCTTTCAGAAGAAATTTATTGGTCAGAAGTGTTTTCTTTATTGAAAAGCTCTTGAAGTGCTTGCAAAAAGAATTTTCAAGTGAACAAGAGACTTTTTTTTACTTTTCAGGTACATTCATTCTTTGTCACATTGACTTACAGAAAAGCTACACAAAGTAATATATTTTCTTTGAGTATGTATCTTAACACAGGTGAATTACTGGTGAAAGTTTTAGCAGCCACAAGGCTGCAAATTATGGGTAAAAGCCTACATTTTATTTGACATCCAGTGAAGAGACAGGTTAGCATTCAGAATGTCATGGACAGGATGCTGAAATTTTCCTGTATTACATAGGAAGATAAGTGAGATGCTTCATTTTGAACCACCTGCAGCTTTTTCAGTCCTGTTCTCATTCTTGCAAAAGGTCTTGCAACAGCCATATCATGTGTCTTCTGATGCCATGTACTTGGAAGACCAGCTGCTGCCTGCATGCAGTATTGCAATGCAGAAGTTAAAAACAAATAATCTACAATTGGAGCTCTGATTAATGAAAGGCAGCCTCCCTTAACTAATTCCATTTTCTAATTCTTTTTATTCCTCCATACTACCAGAAATAATTTTTACAGCCTTTTTTCAGTATCATTTAGCAGGCATTTAGGACCCTGTGTATACAGAGCAGTTCATGTGGCATTTGTGGGTGTTTGTGATTGATACTCAGGTTGGCTGCCTTTGGTCTCCTCTTGATGTCTCAAAAAAATACAGACTTCCCAGTCTTTCCCATATGTTCCTTTTATATATTGAAGACTAAGGAAAAGAAGGCGGTAAATTAGAAGCTTGTTCTTTGGCTTACGTAATATGTTTATGGACTCTTTCACAAGAGTTGTGGAGTCACATAGATAAAACACCTGTTCAGAGAGCTTTTGTTGTTAAGCTAATGTTTGTATGTGTGAAGTTTCACTTCTAATTTGTCATTCTGTGGGCTTTGCTTAAAAATGCCACCTACTTGCTTGCCTTGCTATTTGGTAAGGCAGATAACTAGTTTGCTGGAGGTCCAGGAAGGTCTTTACCAGTAGCTATGAAGAATCCTCTCCTAATCCTGACCCAGCTGTATGGCAAAGTTGTGTAGAGTTTATGTGCCCTAGTTCCCCAGCTGTAAAATAGAAATAGTATCACTGCTTTACTTTAGAGTGGTTCTGTGAAGACAAATGTGTAAAAATCTGAGGTAGTTATCATAGTAATGAGGGTCCAGAAACATGGAAAACTAAGACAAATAGATTTCTCCCTTTTCAGTGGCATTTCTTTCTTCTTTTCTTTTTTTTAATTTTGTGATTTTTGTCTTTTAAATTTGAAAATAAATGAGATTAAAGCATATGATTATTCTCTCTGTCTACAAAAGTTAATAATATTCAGACAGGAGTTTGAGCATATATAGCGACAGATAAAAAGGGGGACCATCAAAGATTAACATCGGGCTACAAAATAAAAAGCAATACTGTACGACCCATGGAACACACACAGAGATATTTTTATGACATGACATTATTTGCCAGTAAGGTAACTGACTATACAAATAACAGTCCCAACTTACAATACTTAATTGGAGTCCATCCTATTCAGCATAGTTTGTTTTATATCAAAGTTATTATTGGTTGCAAAGATATATAACATAATTCAGTTAGTATCTTCCTAATATAGCAAGACAAGTATAGTACAACACGCTTTACAAGATATTTAGCTTCTAAAGATGCCTAGTCCATCTTACTTATGCGGTAAAGAATTAACGATATAACATAAAGCACGTAACTACCTTACCTTAGATATGTTCACACGTTGTCATGCAGTTACAGGAAAATATGCTTTAGCAATGCTTAAATTTAAAAATAAAACGTCTCACCTCACATTTGGAAGAAGGAGAAAGAAATGCAAGAGGGGCTCAAGGGTGTTAGTGCAGGGAAAAGTGGAAGGTGAAGGAAGAGGATTGGCAAATACTATTTTGCTTGTGCTTTTTATTAGCTTTACCAAACCTAACGCAGCAATACAGGGTTGAGAATGTGCCTCTAGAGCAGAGAGAAATAATTTGGGGGAAGTTCGGCCCTAATAACTTCTATTTCAGTAAAAAAAAAACAAAACAAACAAAAAACAACAACAACAAAACAAACAAAACCCACAACACACCTCAGTCCATTTGTGCTATAAAAATAATGGTTATCCATCAAAAGCAATAATGTGGAAATGGAACAGAACACTGACCTTGTTTGACTGTTTCTGTGTGTGGCAGTTGCACTTCCCCCATGCCCTGAGATCCGGTGTGGCAGTTGCACATCCCCCTCTCAGAACTGGGCCTTCAATGGGCAGTTAATGGCTCTTTGTGGAAGCCCAGAGCCGGTGGGCAGGGTCGTCAGCAGAGGAGGGGCCAAGCCTGTCCACAGCCCAGAGAAGCTGAGAAGCTTTTCGAATGCCCACAGTCGGGGCGGGGGGTGCACAGAGAAGCCGAGAAGCTTCTGGAATGCCCACAGCCAGATCTGAGCAGACTATAAATGGGGTTCCCCCCAAAGATCCCCTCTGTGTGGTCTTCTCGGACCTGTGGGTCTGCCATGCTGCTGGAGTCACTCCCCTTAGATAGAGAAGCTCTATAAGGTAATTCCCTGGATTGAGAGCACATGACCTCTGTGGGTGGTGAGTGATAAATTACTGAATAGATACTTTAATAATTCCTTGCCTGAGATAGGCAAGGTGTAAGTTCCTTGCCAGGCAGTCAGGTGTAAATCCTGGCTGTTATAAACAACGATAGCCAATTAAACTCGGGTCTCGCAATCAATCATCAAATAGGATTTATTAAAGCAAGCAATAAACAGGCAAAACAGTGCTGGGCAGCCAGGGAATCTTCGTTCCACCAATGGCGTGCAAAACTTAACACGAAAGTTACCCTTTTTATAGTCAGCAGTTCGGTGGTTTGGTTTGGTTTTTTTTTGTCATCTTACAAGGAAGTTACAGCTGGAGGGGTAGATACAAGGTTTTACCCATATAAGCTTAAATACAGAGTAACTAGAAACTCAAACACTACCCCCTATACTGACACGTCACAATCCACTATCTTCCGCACGCCATGTCCCTACCTTTATTTTAAGTTTCTGGGTTGTTTGAGATTGCGAAGTACGGTTACAGTAAGAGCTTATCTTCTTACGCAGAGCTCGCCCACAAGTCCAGTCTCATAACTTTTATTATCTTATTGTGTTATGTAAAGCTCATCATGTACTATTAGTCTGGTTTGATCAACAAGTACAAGCTGTCAGTCTATTACACTGGCCACAATAGGTTACCATTTCTTCCTTGTGGGTAAATGGGGCAGAGAGGGCTCTGGTTTTATTTTCTTGTGAGTGTGTGTATGTACACTGTGGATCTACATTATTTTTTTACCTCGCTGTATCCTAAATAATCTCCTAACCTGATACCCAAACCTATATCTTATGTTATTGGAGTGCTAGTTAATTGTATAAACCACATTTCAAATCAGTTTATCAGCGGTGCTTTTCTGGCCAGAATAAAGTTTGTTTTGGACCTTCCCCGCCAAAACTTATTTTCGAGTGCCTCCGTGACACTGTGTTGTACCAGTTTTGTGAA
This sequence comes from Pampusana beccarii, assembly GCA_013399365.1. NCBI lineage: Eukaryota > Metazoa > Chordata > Aves > Columbiformes > Columbidae > Pampusana > Pampusana beccarii. The sequence continues at coordinate 67,296 of VWYH01004360.1, read as the reverse complement.
CACCTTTGTTCAAGTGTGATCTAGGTCATATCCCACAGTATGTATTATCTCCTTAATGAGGAACATTAGGATCATGCAGGAGTACTGGTCCAAGTTTATTTTATTATGTGATCCAGGAAGATAATTTGTTGATAATTTAGCTGTCTACAAGACTGATTTTTAAGAAGGCTATTTTTTTTTGATGTCTTGAGGTTGATGTGTAGGTTTTCTTGCATTCGTTTATGTGACCTGAATCTAAATGCATCATGTTCATCAAGGCTTAACATATTTGACTTAGAAGCATGAGATATAATTAATGCCTAATTTTTCCATGTTGGTGAAGTGACTGAATACTTTGGATGAACAGAATTGTGTTCTGTAGCATCTTTGGGAAGATTGCCTTTCTGTAATGACAGATATTCATAGTTACAGTTGAAATTACATTTTACCATTAGGATGTATATTTTAAACAGTGAAGGGAGAATTTTTTCACTGAATCTTTTGATCCGATGAAATTATGAGAGGCATCAGGAACAATTCTGGTCTTCCCATTGTGCATGGTATATTGCCTTAGGATGAAGTAAAATAATTTTTAGGATACTTTTCCTTGATAATTGTTCCCTCATATGGAATTCTTTCTGCATGTTGAGACAGAACAAACACCAGGTTCCCCTAAGGAGACACTTATTCACTACTAGCTCACCCAGTGTTGTCTGCCCTGTGGTTACCTCCTTCTGCTTGCAATGAGTTGATTTCACCTCACTTTGCAGAGAAAATGTGCTGTTGTGTGTTCAGGAGGGTTACAGCCAACTTCCAGCATTCCCTGCACGATCTCCGTAGCCAGAATGGCCCACCACCTGTGTGGCCATCTGCTCCAGAGCAAAGAGGATGACAGCCAAGGCAAGTACAAGGTAACAGGAGGTGCATGAGTTGGGTTGGTATGGTTTGACTGGGAGCAGTTGTGGTGTTTTGTGTGTGCAAAGCTGCACCTTTGTTTGTTTGTTTTTCTTTTCAATCACTCATTAAACTTGAGTGCCACCGGAGGAAACTGCAGATTTCTCTGGGTCAGATATTGAGAAGCCTCATTTATCTCTTGCACCTGATTTCTGAACTGTTTGCTTTGAGGCAAAGAAACACTCTGTGTTTGTGTGTTGTTTCTTCATTCTTGTCAATGCTACTAGCATGTGAGTCTATCCATCAGCTGTTTTGATGTACTGAGATTTTTAAAGTAAAATGGTATTCCAGATGTTATTGAAATATATATATTAGATGTGTCATCAGGTTCATACTATGCAATTCTCTAATCTAGAGAATATTTTGAATAATAAAATATAGGTAAATTAATATAGAATGTCAGTTTTTCTTTATGAGATGCTAATAAGTTGCCATGATTTAACCTGACCTAGCAATACAACCATGATAGCTGCTCACTCACCCCGTGCCCCTAAATAGGAGAGAGAATTAAAAGAGAACGGAAAAACTTGGATTGAAATAAACACAGTTTAATAAANCTCTCCTTAAATATGAAGCATGACGCTGATGGGATGAAATACTGTTATTGATCAGTCTGGATGTCAGTCAAGCTCTGCCCTGTCCATGTCCCCCTTCCTCAATACCTCACACCTGTGGGTAGAGTGCTCAAAGTGTCCTTGGCTCTCAGACCAGAGCAATTAACAACATTAAGTCTGTGCTGGGGTGCCATCTCTTGTTCTCAAACGAAGTCCAAATAATGACTGTGCTAACTATGAAAAAGAATGGTTTCTAGTCGTATGAAGAAAATTAACTCATTTTTAGCCAAACCAGCACACAGGTTGATATGATGTATATTATCTATGTACCAGAACTGTGTTCAGGATCCCATTGTGTGAGAAAATATTTCATCCTTCTGTCTTTATCAAGACACCAGTAGGCAGCAAAAAACAGTAAGCTATGCTTCAAAATGTCAAATTAATTTGTGGAAGTTGCAATTTGACTTTTTTACAGGAAACTGAATCTCTGCCTGGCTTGTTTTACTTGATAAAATTTACTACTTCAGGCTTTTTTCTAAAAGGTCTTTCAGATTTACTACTATATACCTTACAGTGTAGTCATATGTAACTCTCTTGAATTTCTTGGTTTATTTGCTAAGGGAGCCTTTTAAATAGATGACATATTTTTTTGTTGCTATTAAAGCTACAGAAAAAATGCTTCGAGATATTTGTGAAACTTTAGTGAATGTTTATGAAGAATTGCTTTATCAATCTATAACACTGTTGAGATTCACAAATATTTTTCGTCAGGATGGAACCATTGATGCTCAGTCAGTAAAATCAATATTAAGTTAATGAAGCAGGTTTCATACATTTCTACATGAAGCTTCTTTCTTCAGTGTGTCTTGATACTTTTGAAGTGTCCTTAGCCAGCTCTTTTGAGGATCATAGTGGCCCTAGAAAAAGAAGTAACACATTTTACAGAGTAGCATGAACATGCTGTACTCTGAGCCAAATACTTGTAGATTGTAACATAAAATAGCTGAGTGTTGCACATTAATGGCAGATGTTGCAAGCATCTAGGGGAGTACTGCTAAGGCATTTCATAAGCAGTTGGCTGCACTTGGGACTGTGTGAAAACCTTAGCTATCTTGTTGCTGACAATTTCCACATGTTAAAAAAAAAAAAAAAACAAACCAAAAAAACAAACCAAACAAACATTAAGAATTCCCTTTTGAAGAAACTTTTTGGATTTTTTTTCTACCATAGTAGAATAGGGGTGAGAAAGCCAAGGAGAAGCATGCCTTTCATGGAAATGTTTAGTTCCTCTCCTCTTGTTCTGATATCCATCTCTAAGATTGCTATTGCCTCCTTTCTTGCTGTTATCAAAGGCTGTAATGCTTGGATTGTTCTGTCTGACAACTGTACTGAAAAACAGAAAATTCTCAATTCTGCTCTTTAGTTACTTGTACCAGGTTGATACTGCTTCTATGATCCAGCTTCTATGATCCAGCATTTTGTAAAGACCTGTTTAAATATTGAGTTTTCAGCACTGTTGTCCTAAGGCCAGTTTATTCTTAATCTTAGTGCATAGCACCTAAATATAAGACCTCTGAAAAGAATAATTAATCTGAAGTTTTGCATGAATCAATATACTTCAGTAGCTGAACACAGTTTGTGACATAGTGATTTTATTTATTTATTTTGATATAATTGCAGAATAACATCTATATGTTTTGGTTTAAACTTGTGCTGTGATAGAGATGATGTCAAGAAGTATATTAAAGTTCATGCTTATGATAATTCTAAATAGATGTTGTAACAATGGCAAAAAGATGTTTACATAATCTGAAAAGCCTCTTTTTTCAAGAAACAGGTACACTAGCTTTTATATACTGGTTTTACTATGGATGTTAAGCCCTTACTGTATTTTTCCGGCAGTTTGTAACTGTGGAAGGCCTTTATCTTGAGGGGAACAGTCAATCCGATATGACTGATGAAAAATCCAAAGTGATATTCTGTAACAAATTGCATTATGGTCTTTTTCATTTCACAAGTAAATAGATTTTGTAAGAAACTATAATTTTTGTCTTACATGCAAAACAACCTCATTGTCACTGTTTAATTTTAATTCAGTCATGAAAGCTTGAATGCGAGCTCAATGACTATGTAAATTTCTTGGAGTCAGAAGTTGGAAGCACTAATTACTGGCCTTTGTGCTTACAGCTGACTTCAGAATTGTTCAATTCATTATGCTGCTTTCACAATAAATCCCCATTAACAAAGATATTATCAAGAGGCTTGTCATTCAAAATGGCATCAGGCATTTTGTCTTGATTAAGATAAGAAGACAAGAAAGTTGACCCAGCAATGAATCTGAAACCTTCTGTGTTTAGAGGTCCTGGCAGTTCTCTGCTAATTAAATCCTTCTTCATAAGCATCTGTAATGGAAGGGTGTGATTCTGTAATATTTCATATATCTTACTTGCCCTTGCTTTCTACAGAGTTCCACTATTACAGTAGTGACTCCCTGTAAAAAGTAGGTGATGGATCAAATTCCTATAGTGCTCACTGTATGTCCAGTCTCACAGAATGCATCTTGTATGCTGTTAAAAAATCAGTGCCTTTTTCTTACTGAAGTATATGACACCTGTTCTTCCATCTTTTGCTATGTCAGAGTTCCATTACCAGAGAGCAGCCAGAGTCTTGGTGATTTTCCACTATCATAAATAAGATGTGAACCTCTGAAATAATAGCAATGCCTGTAATTCAACTGATTTCTACCACCACCCACCCCTCTGAATTCTAAATGGATGATGAATGATAATACATTACATCTGTTAGGCTCTTTGCTTCTCCTGCCCCCTGACTTCAGTGAAAATACCACAAGCATCTTTGATGTTACTTACTTCTTCATTCTTGGGAGAAAACAAATCTGACAAATGGAAAAGTCATGATAAAAGATAAAAATGGGTAAGACAAAATATCTAGTAATTTTTAATGACTATCTTTGTTGCCCAAAATTTGAAGAGTAGTCTACATATCTAGTGACTTGAAATCAAGCAGGCTTTGATAAAATCTCAAGGTAGATTTAAAGAAAACATTTTCAATATTTGCTTTCAAGAGCTTTTTTTTCTACTTATTTGGAAGTTTTGTAATAGACTAATCATGTTTTGAAGCTTTTCTCTGCGAACTAAGGACTAGAAACTTATTTTTGTTGTGAGACTCATGTAAACATTTGGTATCAGTGAGCTTTTACGTAGAAAACCAAATATTTTGAGATTTACAGTGTAATTATCAGAATTGTTGATATTGTAATCAGGTCCAAATATAGCCCTCAACTGCTGTCAAGTATGCAGCAAGTATACAACATACATTAAATCAGTGATGACAATTTAACAATTCAAATACTTCAGTGTTGAAGAATGAGAGGAGTTTTTTACAAGTGAAAGTAACATTATTTGAAAAGCTATTTGCTCAGGCATAGAAGAGTTTCCTCCCTAGTCCTTCTCCACTCTCCCCACTTAAGACCTATCATAAAGAAGCAGCAGATATGTCCTTCTTACTTGCAATTTGAAAGGCAGTGCAAGAATTTAAAAGAAGAAGAACAAAAAATAAGGTAGTGACGGTGGTGTGAGACAAAGCAGAAGGTAGAATAATAAATTGTGTTGTGGGAATCAAAGTAATTGTCTTATGATAGTGTGACACACTGCTTCCTTCTTTCTTTTTTTAACTAACTTTAGCACATTTTGTATGCCCTGAAAATTCTGTTTGAGTTAACATTTGACTCTGTGCCAAACATTTGCCTTTTAACTCTAACATTGTCAGCTTTCTAGTTAAATATGATCATAAACAGAAATATCACCATCTGTGGCAATGCCATTCATCATAAAGATATTTTCAGAAAGTATGTGGAAAGATTTTCTTGTTCTCTTGTAATAATCCGATAGTAAGGGGGCAAATTCATGCATCAGGGTGGAATAAAACAGTTCTGCCAGACTCAAAGTTTTAATTTTCGTTCACCACTTCCATAATGTATTTCAGGATTTTTGGGGTGGAAATCCAATGTTTTCTCTTTCTCTTTTTTTTTTTTTTAATTTTTGTCTTCCATTTTCTCTGATTTCCTCCTTCACTACCGAACTCTGCCCCTTCCTCCACAAAACAAACAAACAAATAAAACCAACAAATGTCCAAACCCACAACTCAAAAAGAGCCCTGAAATGTTTTTGTTTGTTTGCTTTTGTTTTTTCCCCATTTGTTTTGCAAGTGCTGGGACATAAGGTGAAACAAGTTGTGGATATTTTTTTCAGAATCAAATTTCTGTTTTCCAGTTGATCATATTCCATTTTTCTTCTTACTACTCACAGGAATTCTCAAAAGGCACTTTTCATTTGCACTTTTCTGGAAAGGCACTTACCATTTGCAGTTGCACATCCCCCTGAAATCCAGAGCTTTCAATAGGGCAGTTGATGGCTCCTTAGCACCTTTTGTGCCCCATTGTGCCTGTCTCAACCTACACACCTAGGGTGGTGCCAAGGTGCTGATAGTCACATTCCCCGCTTACTCCAGGGCAGGGTGACTTCACCTCCACCCAGCTGGGGGGGCAGGAGGGGTGGGACCCTCAGCTGATTGACAGGGTCGTCAACAAAGGGGGTGCCCAGAGAAGCTTCTGGACTACGCTGTAATGCCCACAGCCAGATCTGACCAGGCTATAAAACGGGGTCCCCACCGAAGGCCCCCTTTGAGTGGTCTTCTTGGAGCAGCGGGTCTGTGAACTGGAGCCCTCCCCTTAGACTGGGACACTGCCTAAAGAGACTTCCCAGCATTGAGAGTGCCTTGCCTCCTCCTGTGGCGAGTGGTTATTTACTGGATATATCCTTGAATGAGTCCTTGTCTAACTCAGGCAAGTGTGAATCCTTACCTAACCCAGGTATTTCTTGTGTGTACTCATGAGTGAGAGACCTCTAGATTTGTTTCTTTTGAGTGTTATGTGTGCACATATTGGGTCCTCACTATTCTTATGTTGTTGTACCCCAATAATCTCCTCAACTGATAGCCGAGCCTGGATTTTATGTTGTCGGTGTGCTAAATTATTGTATAAACCCTGTTTCTAGTCGGTTTATTTGCTACACTTTTTCGGCTAGAATAAAGTCTGTTTTGGAACTTGTCTGCCTGAAATTGGCTTTTGGGGTGCCTCCATGACAAATACAGACAACTGAACTGTTGCATTTATTTGTGGTCCTGTTCATCAATTTCAGTCAGACATATACACAGTCATTCTGTAACCAAAACTACAATTTACGCACCATTGACAGTTACTCTGAGTTTGTGGCCAATGATTTCTCTAATTTGAGGTCACATTCATGGTTCTTTTATTTCCCTTCTGAACTTGCACCTTGGGTTGTGTTGCCCATGACTCTTGGTGGGTATGGTGTGTCAGCCTGCAGCACAACTGTTATTCCTCTTTCTGTGCACTGCGTTCATATTCAGACCTTGTGAAAGAAGCTGAAGGATGGCAGTTCGTTGCCAAGGAGCAACTGCAAAAGTATTCAGTTCAAAGGATACTGTTAAACACAACTGCAGTTCCTTTTCAGTCTTGTTAAAGCTGTTCTCTTTTTACTCTAGTTCAAGCTATGTCATGCAAAGGATTACCAGCTGTGCAGTATTGATTTGAAATGTAATAATGTGCTTGAAGAGTCACTTCTAAAACTAAGGTGAAGGCTGAGTATTTTTCTCAGAGTCGATGGCAGCAGTTATTGTGGTTGTCTGTAGGCTAAGGGTGAAAGGTTCAGTTATCTTTTTTCTTCTGAATCTGTATCAAAACTTTTATGTCAACTGTGAAGAATCATGGTGTCCTTCCTTGTCTTCAGAAATGCCATGCAATTCCTGCACACTCTTCTGTGTGTGAAGTCTATGAAAGACCTCAGGAGAGCATCTATTTTATAAATTAGGATTAAATCTAGCATTAATTTTACAGTAAAGCCATTAGCTGTAGATGAATTGCAGCCTGGGTTTTGTTTACATGTGGAACATTGTTTGGGAAGGCCAATGCAATGCAACGTATGTTTCTCTATGCTTTGCCCTTATACTCATTGTCCCAAGTGTCACTGTTCCAGAAAGAGTGGTTAAGTCTATCTGAGTTGGTAGTTTTTAAAAAATATACAGTCATTGTACATAGGCAAGTGTTTGATTACAAATTGACTATTTCTGCAATGTGTCTGGGTTGCAGAGTCCCACTGTACTTCCAAGACACAGCTCCAACTATCAGTATTTCTCTGGCAAGAATATTGAAATCTCATTTACCCTCACAAGAAAAGATGTTTGGACCTTTACATGAAGGATGTCAGACTGTTTTTTTAGCTTGATATTGATCACATGAAGGTATTGAGAAAGATAGAAGTACCTGGTCGTGCATTCTGGAAGTCTACCTAGATGGCAGGTAACAGAACACGTTTAAAAATGAAGGGCATTCTCTGTGTTTTCCCTTTGTGCATACCAGTTGATTCACACTGAGTCTTAGTCTTGTGTTTCTGAGGGCAAATAGCATGAAACTTAACATAAACCTTGACCTCAAAGTCACTTGTACAATGCCATGTAGACTCAGTCAAGAGGTACTACAATGCAGATTTTGAGATGGTCAGAATTTTGATTGCTTGCATATGTGCTGACTTTTCTGGAAATGTGTCTATGAACAGAGGAAATGTTAATTCTTTATTTTAAGTAATTAATTCAATTTAGGCTTTATTATGATCCTGTTCCAACACTGCTGAATCAATACATTTTGATAGCTCCAAGTTAAACGCTTTGGAATTCCTATTTCATAGCAAAATTATTTAGCAGCAATGCTTAGTTATAATTCAATAGAAGTAAAAGCGAAACAAAAGCCCTTTAATTCTAGTCTTTCTCAGAGATTTTTTAGAGCAGCTCTAGTAAGCAGTGGCATTCAACAGTTTGAAGAGCAATAGTATTCCACACTTTAAAAGGGAACTTGAGGAAAGCTTGTGCATTTGCTTACTGAGTTTTGTTAACATAGCCTCTTTCACAAGGGGACTTGATATGTCTGTCCTCCCACTGTGTTTGGCCTCAGTAAGACGTTTTTTTGGTTCCACTGAGGCACCTGACAGAGGGCAGCTCTCTCTGCTGCCAGAGCAAGACCCACTAGGACACTCGTACCTGAAAAGACACCAAAAAGAAGCTCAAGTTTTCCTGAGAAAACTGGTTCTTAGATAGCATGGGCTAGTAAATATGTCACCTATGATCTACTGGCTGCAAAAGGAAATGCACTAATGGTAGAAGGGAGCATGATATCGAGTGGCATATGAAAGTCAGTCTCATGGCTGCCTTTTGCTTTTGGTTTTGTCTATTTGGAACTGTTGTCTTTCGGGATCAGGAGGGAAGGAGGCAGGAGTTTTCAAGTGGTTGCTGTGGAGAGACATGCTAATTATTGCGGTTATTACTGATGGGGAGATGAGGAAACTGAGAGCTGAAGATAAGGCAGCTCCCTTGCTTTGTCAGGTGATAATATGTTGAAAGATAGATTCAAGTCATGGTGCCTCAGGTTCCCTATCTGTCAAATAGAAATGAGATATGTTGGGAAGAAGTATCATAAGGACCTTATAACTATTTGAATATGAGCATCCAGTGTAGGCACGTGGTACAAGTTTGAGGAAGATACATTAATAGAAAGAGCAATTTGTAAAGATAATTGCTATACAGCCTTATGTACTTTGCATCCTCCCCAAAGCATTTTGGTTTATATTCCACTACTTTTTCATGGATTTTGTTCTTTTTTGTTTTTCTTTCCTTCTCCAAATACCTTTAAAAAATTGTTTCTGGACTTCTACAAGACACAGACAGCACTGATTATAAACTCTAAATTTTTACTCTTTTATGCTCTGCATATGCCAGGTTGATGACTTCAGTTGCACTGTACAGTTTAAAGTCTGTGCATGATAACTGTTTCTGTTTTCTTCTCCAAGGGGTTTTAAGTTTGGTTTCCTAAAGCACTAGGGTAATCTGCTCGCAGTTTATCTGTCAGTAATCTTTGAGCTCTTCTTTAATTGTAACAGAATTTTAGATAGTATTAGAAGACAACATTATCCTCCCCATATCAATTAGCTCTGATTTTGAGGAAAATACAAGCAGCAGCAGAAAGCAGCTATTAACTTTGGAAATCAGCCGTTGCCAAACCTTCAACTGCTTTGGCATGCTGACTGACAGCTCTATGCTTCCCACAAGCCATGGTATGCTTGTCTCTGGCAGCAATGTTGTTCCTTGTCTCTGGAGATGAAGAATTAAAGCTAAAGTAATAGAAAGGAAGACTAAGGAAGAAGATACCTATAGGTAAAAAAGCTTCATCAGTTGAATGGCTTCTTTTTGCCATTTCTGTCAAACATTTCCACTCTCTATATTTTTCTTTGCTATAGATTCTAGATCCTTTCCTTATCTTTGCCAACTTTGCATCAGTTTCCACAGCTCCACTTCCATCCAACATGTGGTAATTTCTCTGGTCATTCTGTGAAAATTAAAAATTGTATTGATTGTGCAGTCTGACCAGTGATTTTGTATAAATTGATCATGTCCTTAACTATTCCTAAAATACACTTTGCATTTTCAGGCAAAAAACCTCACAACAGCATACCTTTCTTTTTTTCTTTTTCTTTTTTTTTTTTTTAAATTCAATAAGTTTTGAACAAGCCTGAATTCTTTCCAACCAACAATTGAGTCATCTGAAGCCTTACTAGCAATTTCTGCCAGGCTTGTAAAGTATTTGCATGGACTTTGAAAACAGATCAGAAGAGTATTCCCCATGATTCTCAAAGTATGCAAATGTTGTCTTTAAAGGAATATACACATGAAAAAATAATTTGCTTGCCATAAGACAGTACTTCCTGTGTTTCACTCCTTTCCACAAATCATTGACTGAAAGTCGTCTTATTTTCTCCCACAGTAGGCTCAGAATTAATCTTCATTTGTTTCTCTTTATCTTTTTCTCTCTTATGTTTTTTTCTTCCTTTCTTTTTCCCCCTTGATACAGAACTCTTCTTTACTCCCTTATTATATTACACTTCTTCTGAGGTAAAGAGATATAAACTGTCTGAAATACACTCAATTCTCATTTCATATGGCCACAAAGAATTATAAATTAATGCAGGAATTAGGCTGGAGAAATAATAAAATTAAAGCAGTATAGAAACCCTTCTACATTAATAAACATTGACTTACATTTCTGTCACCCCTTATTTCTGTCATTAGATGTGAAAAGGAAATCTGGATTAATAATATGGTAAATAATAGGTAAAATATGGAGTCTGATTATCAAGGAAGAAAAGAACCTGTTATGTTACTGGTTCCTTTTAATTTCCCATACGACATTGGTCCTTGTGGTGTATTGTCCAGTCTTCCTGAGCCTTTTTTCAGGAAGAATGTTCCCCATCTAAATAGGGCAAGGTAATTCTTCCAGGGTTCAAACAAAACTATTTTTGCTCCATATCATGATTTTTTTTTAAAATTTTCGAAATGGAAATTGTTTGTTCATTTTTGAATACATGGTAATCAACTTAATACTGTTTAATAGAGGCTGTATTGAAATGAAAAACAAGTAATGCTGTAAATAGCTACTTCCCATATTTTTTTAGCATACTAGTCAACACAAATTAATTTGTAATTTCAGCATTTTGGATCAAGGTCAACCCAAATGCTTTATAAAGAATTGTTGTGAAGAATCAACATAAAGGAAACCACTTCTGTGGGTCAGTTAAGAAATTGTTCTGGTCTTAGAAAGAAATCCTGGGACTCTGCTTAAGCCTCATTGATTTTTTTAACAGGAGTTGCTGGACCTAGCAAAAGGAAAATAGATACCTTTGAATGTTCAGCAACAAAGCAACAGCTCCTATCTCTGTGTTACTGTAGTGACAAATGCTGGCTGGCTTCTCAGCACAGAAGAGCTCTTTTAATAGACATAGCTCATACTTGAAATTCTGATGCAGCCAAGCTTGACAAGGAAAATCCTACCACCTCCACTTTCCTTATTGCTTGTGTCAGTATGGCTTGTAGGTAACGAAGCAATGGATACATAGTGAATCTCTGTACAGAGGTGAAAAAAATCAGGACTCAACTGACAAAGGCAGCAATTCATGAGAGCAAAGTAAAAGCAATCGTTATGGTATAAAACATCTCAGACAAATCCCATGGAAATAAATTACTGTTACCTAGCATTCCTGTATGGTAATAGCATCTAGACTCTTCTAATTTTGCTAGTTCAATATGGAGGAGTTTCTCAAACAAATGAGGAATACAGGTATTTCTTATAAATAGTAAAAAGTGAAACAAGTCTCACAGGAATTGCTGAATTGAGGCAAAGTGTTGATTTACTTGGTCTGTTACACATTAAATCAGCATGGGCTGTGTAATAATAAGAGCATTGACAAAGTTAGGCAGCAGGACAAAGCAAAGATGTCTGCCCTGGTTGCTGACTATTTGGACTGTGATCCTGTGGCACCATATTTGCATACAGTCTCTCAAAGATGCTGGTAGTATAAGGGTAGGATAAGAGTAGGAAGAGGCTGCTGGTAAAGGGCCACTTGGTACCTTCTGCTAAGCATGCAGTGAAGATGGAGTAAAGTCATATGCAGTCTTAGAGCACATAATCAGGAGAACAAGGGTACACCCCTGCCTTTGATAGCAAATATGATGAGAGTTTACAGAATTAATACTAGCACAGTCTTGCACACTACTCATGGCTTTTGTTTGGGATAGGGTTACTTATTCTTTTAAATAGCCAAAATAGGCTGTTCTATAGATCTAATGTCACATGTTGTATAATGGAAAAAAAAGGAATGTCAGTCTCTAGTTAATCTGGTGTTAGTCTTGGAATTTTTATAGTGTTATGACAAGTCTTCGATTCACTAGTTCCCTAACACCAGTTCTCCAGTTCCTTTGTATATTGCATGTATTGCATATTACCACCTTCTTTTTTTTTAATTTTAACATTTTGAGATTGTCTTTTTTAATGGGGCATTAGTTCAACTTGATGATCTTAAAGCTCTTTTCCAGCTTTTCCAAATGATCCTATGATTCCATGAATCTCTGTGATTATATTGGGTTTTGTAACTAAAAGCATAATATATAATTCAAACACAGATGGATAGCTAAACTAAGAGCAAGACTAGCACAATTATTCTTTGTAACATTTTTTCTAAGCTTTTAGTACTTCCAGGAATTCTCTCAATTCTAGGTAATCATTAACACCTTCATAAAAATGATACTTTTTTTTTTAAAAAAAGGAGAAAAAATATTTCTGTATAACCATGTAATTGCTATCATAAAAACAGAAAAAACACACTCATTTCTTGTTGCTTCCCAAAATCAGAGTGACAATCCATTACAGAGGCATGGACCCTAGCAGGAAATATTCAAGGTTTTCCTTGCTAACTAAATTCATATGACTGTTTATGCAGGAGGACATGAAATTCCAGGAGGGTAACACAAAGAACAAGGGCACTCAGTATGGTTTTCACAGCATTCTTGAATACAGACGAGAGGATGGGCCATGTGAATATTAGATTTTAAAAGCCTCTTATCCTTCAGCAAGCCTTTAAATGTATATATATATAAAGGATTTATAAAAACTATGTATACATAGTCTTCAAAAGAGCTTGAAATACACTTGGAAAGATCAAAGAGGAACATCTTACATTATCATATGATGGGGGAAGGAGAAGGGAAAGAGGAGAGAGAACAAGTGTCTGGAGTTTGGTGTTGCAGGTGAAGAACAGAACTGAGGATAAAGGTCTGCTTTTTAGAGTCTTATCTGGCACCAACTGTTTTCCATCTTCACTTTTTATATCTATCTTAGTTAGTGCTACTTAGAAAACTGTAGAAGGAGGTGGGGTGTGAAATGTCTGAATAACCCATGATATTCTGTGGAGAAGAAATGTGCCAGTTTTAGTGCTTGAATGGCTGTAATTATCATATTGTGGGCGAGAGTGCTGAAAGCTTAACATTTCAGTGAAGTATGGTGGGATTATACAATGAAAGATGTTGATATGTACCTGTAACTTGCACATGATATAGTGTGACATTAAAAGCAACAACAGAACACCCGTTGCCTTTAGGCTAAAACCATATCTAGAATTTAGGTCTTTTCTAAAGGGCTATTAATAAATATTGCATGCAAGTATGTTGCAAGAGGCTTACACAGTGGCACTTGACAGTTCAAAGATTTCCTTCATTTTTACTGTGGTGAGTGTACTTTCAAACTTGAGATTCCAGTACCCTCCCTCGTAAGCAATTAGGACATCTTTCAGGATATTGAAAGAGCTATTCATTAAGCTTACATCTTTCTTTCCCTTTTTCTCTCTTGTTGTTATGGTGTGGTTTTTTTAATGGTGTATGGGGTTTTTTGTTGTTTTTTTGTGTGTGTGTGGGGGGGGGGGGTGTGTGTGTGCATTTTTTTTTTTTTTTCTTCCCTCCTTTAAGAGGTGATGTCAGGTTAAATTTAGTTCAAGTGAGCTAAAAGGGATGCTTGACTAACTTTTTTTTAATTTATTTATTCATATGAAACTGTAAGTAAACACATAAGGAATAGAATACAGTTGCTTCTACTATCTGTTTGAAACTCCTATGTATTGTAATTAATTTACCTTTAGGAGATATTTTGAGATTTTAACATCAGAGCATGGGAATGTGTAACTAGGCTTTCTAAAGGTGTTTATGTGCCTAATATACTTAACATGACTATGAGGCCTCCCATCATCTACTGAACTTTTCCAAGGCAGGTGCATTGCCTTATGATGATAAACCATTTATTTCTTCTCTCTTTTATAGTTCTTGTCTCTTTGTGTCTGGTGTTTTCTTACATAAAACTACAGTATTTTTCCCCAGGAATTATCCCAATATATTTTACAAATGAAATACTTTGAATTTATTTAAACTCAGTATAATCCTATTACATAATCTCTGAAAGTAGGTATGTGCATGTAGAGTTCTATATTTGTCTGCCCTGTGAACCACACACAAGTGCTGTAGATCATATTTATAAGCTCTATCTTGAATTCTTTCTGCAACTAAGACTCCCACTGAAGCCATCAAGCAAGTTACTTTTACAAGGAATGCAGACTCCTACTCAAGTGAATAATTCTTGTTATATACCAAGCCAGAGGGTGCTGAGGGAATACTTAATGTTGCCTTTAAAAGTTATGGTAAAGTTTTGAGTCTCTAAGTAATGATGTTACAGGAGAAGAGTAAGGGTGTTCAATAAACAATACGGTAGTGTTTCTCTCAATGAGCAAGCCAATTCACTGTTCATCAAATTCCTCAAAACCAGAATATAGGATGATGATTTTTGTCAGAAAAAGGAGGTGTTTTTTGTAAACAAATAGGCAAAACAAAGGAAGCAAAATAGCATCCTCCCTGTGTCAAGCAGTGGCTTCAACTTCTTAATGTGACCACTCATAATTATGAAGCTAGATATGCTCACGTGTGTTCAGTTTAGGGAAATGTTTTTCCTTGCTAAATATCCTCATTACCAACAAAGGCTCGTATCAGAGTCTCTTGAGATCTTTGTTCCAAGTTACCACTTACCTTTTTACTCTTTCCACATAGTGTTGTGTCTTAAATATTCATTTGTTTTGAAACTTGTGGAGTCAAAGTGCATTACTAAAATAGAAACTATTAAAATATTTAGAAATTTGAAAGCAATTTTGGCTTTACCAGATCGGAATGGTTGCCATAGTAACAACATCGTGCAAGGGGAAATTAAATATCATTACATTAATTTGTAAGTATTGAATAGCTGCTCAAAGCTTTTCCTCTTGGCATATGGCAAATCAAGAAGTTCATAACTTTGTTGTAGCAAGAAGGCAACCTAAATGGCTTTATTTTCTCTCCCAGCTCACTCTGACGAACAGCAGATTAGCAGCCTTCCCACCAGTAGCAGCCAGAATAACGAACTACAGTTCAGTGAAAGGTAGTCTAGTGCTTAGGAAAGGTAAGGAGACTTTGGCTTTTACTCCTTAAACACTTATCAAGCTTAATTCCTGTAAGTAATATCCTTTAACTGCATATAGAGAGTGAAAAATAATGGACAATGTCTCAACTCTGTCAGCACCATAAATTGCATGACATTTTGCAGAGTTATGTAACACTAGCTAGCATTAATATGACACCAAGTGATGCTAATCAGTTAAAAAAGTCCTCCTCCANAAAAAAGATAAGAACAAAGCCAAAGACAATAGACTCATAAAACTTGTGAGGGAATGTGTTGCTATCACATAGATTTTTTGCTTTTAAAGAACAGGTAATTAAATCCTAAGTGTTCACTATGTTAAATGTATGGAATAATGTTGGCCAAACCCATCACTGAAATATCGTGGAGGATGTAGCCTGGCAATCTTAGTAAACGAGTTAGGAAATAGTTCGAATTGAACACTTCTATTCCTATAAGCTTTTCAGTTGTGTTCTAAACTTTTCCTGCCCAAATAGCATGCTAAGAAATTGTCATCCCATAAAAATGAAAGAAAAACACTATAGTTTTACAAACAGAATCTTATGGTAATTATCTCAGTCATTCCAAATCAAAATTCTATTTCAATTATGCAGTTTGACTGTTGGTCTCCACTTGTGTTTACACATTTTAAACTCTTGGCCTTCTGACTTTAAATCCACTGAACAGAGCAAAAGAAAACCAAGCAATTGGTCTTTGTTTGTTTCTTTCTTTTTGTTTTACTGAACAGTGAATTTCTTGCCTGTCATCTGAAACTGTCATCTAACCTTGTTTGGTTTTGGGTTTTTTTCCAAGACCAAACCTAAGGAAAAGAAAGAATGGGTAGTTAGTATGTTATCGTGGAAAAAAAAAATTGAAAAGGGGTATAGTATGTTTTGAATAACAATGATCTCTACTTAATAGCCTTTACAAAGAGTAAGGAACTTTTTAATAGCTGAGACCGTTGACCTGTGTCTCCAGTGTTTGAAACCTTTGTATTAGAATTTAACGGTAAGTACTCTGGGACTACATCTGGTAAAGGACTTGGACAACTCCCAGTTAAATGTAACTTTTAGGAGTGTGACATTCATATTATTATCCCAGACCTCAAATGGCACCTTGTCACCTTCTTTATTTTGCTTTGGGTATGTCCCATTTTCTGTTCAGAACATTTTTCCAGAGGTAGAGGGGAGAAGGAAAGTGAGTGATTCTTGTTAAATAAATATCTTATTTTGGCAGCCACGTGGAGCATTCTGACAGATAACAATGAAGCCCACATTGCTTATGGTCTATGTGCCTACGATCTGTACAGGCACAGAGAATTTGATGTACATCAGAGATATGGGGCTTGACGTGTGTGCATTGATTAACTGTGCAGTGCACATGTATAGACTTTGACTCACTCTGAACCCAGTCAACACAGTGTGGAGGCCTTTCACAGCATTGGAATGCACAAACCGAGGAAATACATATTTGGGAGGTCCCAGCTTTCTCCACCTCTGCTGGGAAGGTAGGCACCTCTTAAATGCTCTTTTGCAGAGCTGAACAGAGATCCATTTCTCTCCAAAAGGTAGCTAATGGTGCTTTTTAAATGTGTGTGTGTCTATATGCATAAATAAAACCTAATTGAGAATTTTCAAGGCTGCAAGTTCAGCTTATGTCTCTGCTTTGGAGAACTGCCTGTAGTGAACTAAACCAAACCAAATAAAACCCAAACAGAGAAACATGCAACAATGAAACCCCCAAAACCAAAACACTAAGTTTCCTGAGATGCAGAGAGCACTTCTAAGTGAGTATGGTTGAACAACCTATTTTTTTAGAGCACCTCCTTGAAAAAAAAGGCAAGATCAGATTCCTCTCCCTGGTCTCAGAACCATATATATA